>VKOC01046638.1:0-46320 GCA_009364415.1 Spea multiplicata | reverse complement strand
TGGAAGCAGGGGCGTCGCCAGGGAGGGGCCAGAGGGGGCCATGGCCCCCCCTACATTATGCTGTGCCCCCCAGTGTGCCCCCCCAAGTGAAACGCTATACCATTGAACACTAAGCTCCAATTGCAGCCGATGCAGCTGACAGTTTCAAAGTGGCTGTAAAACCGCCTCCGCTGGCTGCTTAATGGATTGCTGGCATGCCAATCACTGACTGAGGCTCTTTGTCCCGCCCCTTTGAAGGGCGGGCTCTTACAGAACAGTTGCTTGTCACTGCCTGACAGGGAGAAGAGCATGAGGGAGAAGAGCAGTCTGCTGTGTTACAGTGCAAGAATGAAGGCCAGCAAAAAAGTATTTTATTTTAAATAAATAGTGGAGGTGACAGAAGGAGGGACATTAACAAGGTGGGGGCTGCATTGGGAAAAGTAAATAATACACAAAGATGGTGGCTGGGGACATAATTACACATCAGGGTGGTTAGAAGGATGTCACATATATCAATACACAAACGGGGGGGTTAATACACATGGGTATGGGGGCCATTATATTAACCAGTACAAGGGGTTGGTGCATCAATACACAAGGGAGGGGGGCTGGCTGGGGGCATCAAATAAATCAATACACAAGGGAGGGGCTGGCTGGGGCATCAAATAAATCAATACACAAGGGTGTATTGCAAAAATGCACAAAGGGGGGTGGCTGGGGGGCACAAATACACAAGGGGTCAATACACACAAACAACAAAGCAATGTGGAAGGCATTTTATATGGTTATCCCATCCTGATGTGGGGGTCCATGTGGCAGTAGAGCCTGCCCTGGTGTATGTGTTTGGGTGTCAGTGTGGCAGAGCCTGTCCTGATATGTGTTTGGTCGTCTGTTTCCTGGCACTTTACTTGCTGTAGAGGGTTAAATAGAACTTTGTAATTTTTATTTATCCAGATTTTGTGGTCACTTCAGAGGACAAAACTTTCTAGGCCTAGAAATCAGTGAGAGGAAAAGTAAAGGTTTTGTGTTATTTACTCTTATTTCAATCTGAATATATTATTAAAAGTTAGATGTTGGTTCAGAGTTTGTAAAACTCAATTCTTGATTACAGTATACAGGACGCTATTCCCCTTTGGTTTCACAGACCAAGTGGTACTCAGCTTAGTTATATGCAGCCGTATGCATTTTGTCATCTGTGATGAGGTGTTCGTTTGGTGACGCAGCGCTAAGATGATTGTGATGCATTAATGGCTAAAAGTTTTGTTGAAGTTTCCATTATGTATAATCTCCTTAATTTATTTGGGCCTTTTTTGATTTCTGGGATTTTAATAATGTGATAAAAAAGAATGATTTATAGTTGTTTGGATGTCAAATAGTGTGTCAAATTCTGTTGATCTGTATCTGCTATGTTTCCATACATTATTTATGTATAACTGCAAATACAGGTTTTTTTTATCTCATTCAGTTGCGTGTGCTGTTTCCATGTGTTGTTTATTTGATCTATACCTGAACTACAGGGTGTAAGTAAAAGAGCGGTATGGTTTAGTGAATGAGGGGACAAAGGGACTCTGGAGCTGATTACAGGGGAGAGGACCTCTCAATGTCACGGTGCAGGACTGACTCTCACAGTCTTCCCCTGATCTGTAGTCAGTGTGGCAAATATATTGGCAGCAGGGTCTAATATTAATATATATTGGCTGCAGGGCCTATTATCAATAAATATTGGCTGCAGGGGCTAATATTTATATATATTGGCTGCAGGGACTAATAATATATATCGGCAGTAGGGGCTAATATTAATATATGTTGGCAGCAGGGTGTAATTTTTATGTATATCGGCAGCAGGGTATAATATAAGTATGTATATCGTCAGCAGGGTATAATATAAGTATGTATCCGCAGCAGGGGCTAATATTAATATATATCCGCTGCAGGGGTTAATATTAATATATATATATCAGAAGCAGGGTGTAATATTTCTATATATATGCAGCAGGGTCTAATATTTATATATATTGTCAGCAGGGGCTAATATTAAAGAATGAAAAATAACTGTCACTTTAGCTGTTATTTTGAAATCATATTTTAATCACAGTCTTTACTTCAAAGAGATAAATACATATTGTGTAGTTAAAAATGCACGTCTAACGTGTGTATATATATATAGTGTATATGTACCGTTTTATAATTGGCCCCCCTACTTTGGTCCCTGGCCCCCCATGTGCCCCCCCTAAATATGAAAGCTGGAGACGCCACTGATAACAACCCATTCATTGGGTGAAAAACTGTCTGATAAATATGTATCTTTGATTTTAAAATATCAAAAACATCAACTGATGACTAAGCAAAGTAAAACTCAACAAGCCGCCTGAAAGAGAGAGAGGTGGTCAATGTAAGAAAATGGAATAATCTCTTTACCGTATAATAGGGCCACCACAAGGTGCGAACACTTGGTGTGGATTAATGGGACACAGGTCTCTCACACTGCAACACTGGCGTTTAGTTAGATATTTTGCTAATACTCTATATGCTGCCCAGGGTTGCCAAGTGTGAAGTACTGCTGACATACTAAATATTATATGCTGGGAAGGTGGTTGTTACCATGAACAAAAGTAGGACTTACCAAAATCCTTTACATTTCCAGATTTTACAAGGTGAACATTGTATACACCCAATGGAAAAATTACAAGTTCATCATAAACCTAGAAAATAAAGCACATATAATAAATTACTAGTCCATATGTTGTGGGGTTCCTTTCTATTCCATGTCTATATGTAGTTTAGGATCTTAATGTTTGGGTTTAGAAACAACTTTATAGCTATGTGTTCACATTAAGCCAAGGTTACTTATTAGATCTCTAATGATCTAAAGCTAGTTTCCTAAAACACCGGTAAATGTATTAAAATGCAAATGAATAAATTGAAAAGAACATTTATCTCTTATTATTAAAAGCAAATACGGAACCCCTAATAAAAATAGTATTGATAATAACTTTAACAATGCATTTAAATCCAGGAATTGAGATGGAAATTAGAAAATTGGTTTGCATATTTATATGTCCCTTGCTACAATGCAATTTGCATATCATTTATTATGAATAACATGCATGTTAACATTATTATTCAGTGGTTTCTGAATAATTACATTGTTGTCAATTTAGCACTTGCTGCATTCTGTTCCTCAACGGGTGTGTGTGACATTATCACAATGCATTATTATTATTTATTGATTTACATAACCCTTCATATGTATTATAAGTCTATAACTTGGTTTTCTGGACATTTTTAGTGTTTCATTCATCTAGAGCCAGAAATTACTCTTATAGTAATAGTGAATGAATGAAGAAGGGACCTCAGTGTCCTGAAAGGTTTCACTAAATACTGTCCTCTAAGCTGTTAAAGTATTGTTCTTACTCAATGTTTGTGATTTCATTATTAGATAATTACATCTACAGTTTTTGGCTGAGGAATGGTAGCATTATTGCACAAACACTTATACTTTTACATAAACCACTAGAATTTAAACATAGAGTAATACCTGATCTTGTATGTAGTCCACTGGGGAGGCAATGTAATATTCAACATTTTCATTCACATGTTTTCGTAGATGCAATCCAAAATTGCTGGGCTCTAACTGCCGGATCTACAGCAGAAAAAAAAGTTTTAAAAAAGTAAAAAATCTCCAGTGTTAATATAGATATGTAAGTATATAAAATATATAACTGGTTTCTGTATTACACTGCGAGAAACAAAATTGTGTACTATCCTACATATAAAAAATAAAAATGAATACATAGAACACAAAGGTATATGAAACATATAGAAACACAAACAGGCTACATATAAATTTAGCCATGAAGAATGTCATTCTTTTATGAATTCAGTTTTGCTTCAAGAATTAATCTAATTATCAGAACTTGTGAGGCATGAGAACCCAACGGTGTGGAAAACTTCTTATGAGTAGACAGAACAGTGAAAAGTCTGGTGTGAGTACATAGAACTGTGTAATGCCTAGTGTGATTATCCAGAAATGCTTGGTATGAGTACCCATAACTGTGAAATGCCTGCTTCATTACCTAAATACTTGGGACTACTTGGGACATTGTAATGCTTGGTATGAGTACTAAGAACTGTGCAATACTTAGTATTAGTAGTAGAACGGTGTAGCATGAATATGTAGTGCCTAGTATGAGTACAGGGAACTGTATAATATCTGTGAGTACCTAGAACTGTGTAATATTTGGTATGGGTAACTAGAACTGCTAAGTATTTGGAGAGTAAATGGAGAGATAAAATAATGAGGGAAAGGAAATAGCAGGTTAAATTATACAATGATATAATAAAAGTTATTATGTATTATTGAGTACACATGCAAAAACACAAATATTAGAGGTTGCTAAATAATAAAATGGATTATTTGACCTAACTACAACTAAAAGAGCAATCAACCCAAGGGATAGTTATAATGGTATCCTAAATAAAAGACAAGTAAAAAGGGCAATTATGAGGTTTATGGTCTCACAGACGGTTTTAAAAAAAATGCATACTAGATAGATGTTTCTGTACAGAAAGGTGCAGGGGTCCTAAAAACAACAACTTTTGCCCCTTTAAACGACCACCACAGATTTAACTGAAGGTCCTTGCTATGCAGGGAGAGGAGCTTTTAAAGGGTTGGATAGGGAGAGAGCTGCGTTTGAGGTAAGGGGTGCAAGAGTGAGTATGTATGTCTGTATATTGGTATGTATGTTACAATGAGAATGTATGCATAATTGTGTGTGGTAACATGAATGTGTAAGTGTTTGTGTGTTAGCATGGATGTCTATGGCACATACAGGCTCTTTGGGGGGACAAGCTGCTTGGTGGCAAAGATGACACAAACAAGGAAATTGGGGGCGCTAACAAGATATTTGGGGACAAAGATAGCACAGACAAGCTGTTTGGGGGTACTGACAAGTTCTTTGGGGACAAAGATGGCACATACAAGCTGCTTGGGGGCATTGACAAGCTGCTTGGGGGCCAGGATGGCACAGATGTGCTGTCTGGGAGCTAAGGTAGCACAGGACATACTGTTTTGGTGACTAGGATGGCATAGACATGTTGTTTAAGGACAAAGGTGGCACTGTGGAACATGCAGCTTGTGAAGTCGGGGGTCCCAAATAAATCTGGCACCAGAGCCTTGTGGGACATTTTAGTGAGTTGTAGGATGGTCAGGGGTTGGTCACCATTTTTGTTATTCTGTGCTGCCACTTAAACTGTAGCATTATTGGTTAACTTAATGTGCATGAGTCTTATTGGGTTAAAAATGCAATGCAGTCCCATTGATTCGGCTCCTTAGTAAGCAATATCGCCATGAAAAATGACATAGGACTTGGGGTACCTTGACTTAATGGCGAGAAAAGTATTGGAACGACTGACCATAACACCAACAGGAGCTTTGATGAAATTGCGTTCTAAATACAGACATTAATATGTAGTTGGTAGGCTTTGCACAAGATTTTGGAGTGCTGCAAGAAGTTTTTGCCCATTCATCAAGTAGAGCATTTGTGAGGTCAGGCACTGATGTTGGACGAGAAGGCCTTGATCGCAATCTCATTCCAGTTTATTCCAAAGGTGTTCAATGGGGTTGAGGTCAGGGCTCTGTGGGCCAGTCAAATTCTTCCACACCAAAATCATCCAAAGCATGTCTTTATGGACCTTGCCTTGTGTACAGGGCACAGTCATGCTGGAATAGAAATGGGCCTTCCCTAAACTGTTCCCATAAAGTTGGAAACATAGCAAATGTCTTTGTATGCTGAAGCCCAACCCCTGAAAAACAGCCCCATACCATTATCCCTACTCCACCAAAATTTCCTGTTAGCACAATGCAATCTGGCAGGTAACGTTTTCCTGGCATCTGCCAAACCCAGACCTAGCTTATCAGACTGCCAAACAGAGACTTGTGATTCGTCACTACACTGCAGGTCTGCAGGCCTGGTAGAAAGACGATGTAGTGTACAAAAAGAAATAAAATTCCTTCCACTCACCAGAGCAGACAGAGAGTGTAAGAAGGGAAAAGAACCAGGTAAGATGTAGAAGAAAGGAGTCAGCATTACAGACCGCTAATGATAAACTTTCAAGCACGGAAACAAAAGACAGAAAAGGAAGAATGTTTAAAGAGATTGAACACTTAAAGCTACATTGCAGAACACGTAACAAAGACAGAGCTTATGATACATTGTCTTGATATGCTGTGCCATTAACACAAAACATATATATATCAATATACATTTAATGGCGTAAAGTACTCAATGAATATGTAACCCCTAAACACTAAATGAGAAGAAGAGTCAGGCATTCGACTCGTGTCAACCTCAGCTTAGTTTGCTATACAATTACGTATCATACTGGCATACATGGTCTGTGTGACTTTGGTCATAACCATTCATAATGCCCTGATCTCTTTGTAAGGAATCTGTTGAGGACATTGCAGCTCTTTTAGTGTGTGGAATAGAACAAATATTGTACTGGGGACTTGTCTACCCAAAGTACTGAATATTAGGGACATTATATCATAGGTTTGGTAACCTCTTACACTTATTATTTGTATAAATTATAGTTGTAACTGATACAACTATAATTTTAATAACTCTTATAAATCTACTTACTGTACTTTTTCCACAAAAGATATTTTTTTATTTTTAATGGGCTTTATTTCATTTCACCTTGACATGCTTGAATTTTACCTTATAATCAGAGCATTATAGTCTGTTCAAGCAATTATCTCATGAATTAAAACAAAACTAAAACATAAGCATGAGAATACCAACGGAAAATGAACTAAAACCGACAAATGTCTGCCATCTTGTGGGCATCTTCTAAAAAAGCAAAAACCACCTATGTCATATTTTTATTTATACAGCTACAACAATTCACGCAGCACTTCTTACAGTACATACATTTAAAGGGTAAGACAAAACTAGAACAGACTAAGAAGAACCCATACATTAGGTAAAAAGGGCTTTGATTGCAAGCTTACATTCTGGCCACATTCTACATGACATCTAATATCCACATGTATTTTATATTAAAAGCTGGCAACCTACTTACTTTACAAGCCAGAGTCAACACATCTTCCACTCTATGATCTGGCCTTAGATTTATCGTGACTCCTTGACCATCATAGAAGTGGATAAATGTTGGTACTTCCCAAGGGTTTTCCTTCTGGTTGCCTTCTGAAACTGAGCCGTAGGTGTTCAGCATCTCATCAACATTCTATCAGAAATTGGTAAAGTGTGAGAATACTTTATATACACATACATACAAGTCCTAAACTGGCAAAATGCTCCAAACCACTGCTCTCTCAAAACACTCGATATTACATTTATACACAAAAAAGTGAGTGAACATAACAAACAAAATATATAAAATATACAGTCGTGTGAAAAAGAAAGAACATCCTCTTTAAATTCTATGGTTTTACATCAGGACATAGTAACAATCATCTGTATCTTAGCAGGTCTTAAAATTAGGCAAATGCAACCTCAGATGAACAACAACATATGGTATAATACAGAATGTCATGATTTATTCAACAAAAGTAAAGCCAAAATGGAGAAGCCCTGCATGAAAAACTAAGTACATTATTACTGCTTCCATAGGAATTAAGATGCTGAGTAGCAGGCAGGTGGTACTAAATACTAATCAAAGCCCTAGATTAATCGATCATCAGCAAGTGTGACCACCTCTATAAAAGTCAAAGTTCTAGCAGTTTGCTGGTCTGGCGCATTCAATTGTGTGTTAACAGAATGCAATTGTTGCTGCCCATAAAACTGGGGAGGGTTATAAGCCCATCATTCTATAATGAGAAAGATTATTCAAAAGTTCACAATCTTCCCAGGGGTGGATGTCTTAGCAAATCCACTGCAAGGTCAGGTCGTGAAATGCTCAGGAAATTGCAAAAAAACAAAACAAGAGTTAGATCTCAGACTCTACAGGCCTCAGTTAGCATGTTAAGTTTTAAAGTTCAGGACAGTACAAAGAGAAAAACTGAAGTATGGTTTGTTTGGAAGGGCTGCCAGGAGAAAGCCTCTTCTCTCTAAAAAGAACATGGCAGCACGGCTTAGGTTCGCAAAGTTGCATCTGAACAACCACAAGACCTCTGAAACAATGTCATTTGGACAGAGGAGACCAAAGTGGAGATAAAGTTTGGCCATAATGCACAGCACCAAGTTTGGAGAAAACCAAAAACACAACGTATCAGCAAAAACACCTCATACCAACTGTCAAGCACTGTTGTGGAGGGATAACTCCTGTTTATCAAAGTATTCTTGAATCGAATGTGAGGCCATCTATCTGACAGCTAAAGCTTGACCTCATGCAACAGGACAACAATACTAAGCACACCAGCAAATAGACAACAAAATGGCTGAAAAAGAAAATAATCAAGATGTTGTTATGGCCCAGTCAAAGTCCAGACCTCAACCTGATTTAAATGCTGTGGCAGGACCTTAAGAGAGCTTTGCATAAACAAATACCCGCAAACTTCAATGAACTGAAGCAATGTTGTAATGAAGATTGGATAGGCATATGGCTATCCTGAAGACAAGACCAAGTACCTAACAAGGTTTGAGGTTTTTATGGCAGTAAAAAATGGGCAGACTGTATGAGCCAAAGGGTTCTCATCTACCATCAAATTGTATATACAGTACATATGGTATATTTAATGTGGCGCTGAAGGTGCCCTGAAATTGCTACCATATCTATGGTAGTTTCTCACAAATTAGTAAATTACTTTTTTGTCCAGTAGATGTCACTGTCGATCACTGAACAAAATACACAGACACACCATAGCACTGCAGTCTGATGTTAGTTACACAAAACCTTAAATATGAGCTGTTATCAAAATCCCCTCACCAAAATGACCTCATCTTTACAGAAAGCAGATGTATAATATTTTATGTTACAATATTGTATAATAGCATTAGGTTATTTGATATGCAGATATAATTCACAAAGCTGCCAAGCACATAAGGTTAAAAATCAAAAGGCAATAGTGATAGTAAGCAATAGTCAAAGTACAAGGACAGGTTTTATTAAACAGCTAAATACATGTATGGCAAACATCAATAGCAAATTATAACATAAAAATACTTTCCATATGATGTGCCAATTGTATTATATATACATACACTATATGGACAGAAGTATTGTGACACCTGACCATTAAACCAACAGGAAACACCTTTGGGACGAACTGGAGGTTGCTAGCCAGGCCTTCTTGTCCAACATCAGTGCCTGACCTTACAAATGCTCTACTGGATGAATGGGTAAAAATTCTCCGGGAAACACTCAAAAATCCATAGAAAGCCTTTCCAGAAAAGTGAAACTTGTTACAGCTGCAAACAGGGGAACAAGCTACATATTAATGTCTATGTATTTAGAATGCAATGATATAAAAGTCCCTGTTGGTGTAACGGTCAGGTGTTCCAATATCCAATAATATATGTATATATTTTGTGTGTAAATAAACAGGTATAAATATGAACTACATACTGGACGAAACTTATTCTCATTAATAAACTGTTCGCTCCTCTCATTTTATATCTGGTGACCACATTTCCCATGGACACATATACTAATTTCCATTTCCACATATCAGGTACCACTTTTGGGAAGGATCTGAGGGAATAATAGATCTCAGGAAACACTGGTAATCTTGGGTACCCAACAGCAACTAGTATTTATACAATATACCGTATTTGCCTGAATATAGGCTGCACCCCCCCCCCACCCCCACTTTAAGTCTTTAAAGTGGGGGTGCGGACTATATTCGGAATGCGCAATTCGTATCGCCTGACGCCTGGGACATGCAGTTCCAGCCGCCGGGCAGGCAGCGGGGTTAGGACACAGATCCCCCGTAACGCTGCAGGGGACCTGCATCCTACTCTCTGATATGCTGAGACAGCCTCCCCTGCCAGCACTTCCCACGGGAGGGGGGGAGTGCCGGCAAGGGAGGTTGTCTAAACACGTTGTGCAGACGTTCACCGGCGATAAATGTAAACAACCACTGCTGCTCCCGGCACGTCTGCTCGATGTGCTTTAACAATATCCCTTGCCGGGATCCCTTGTGAATTAAAAATGTCCCCTAATTTTCAGACGAACAGCATAAGACTAACTGAAAAAGATGGTTTTTGGCCCATTTGCACTAGTCTACAAATGATGTATGATTTTTTTTTATTTTCTAAAATAGTGGAGTACTTATATATTTAGAAATCGTCAAAATTCTTCCATATAGTTCGAAATAGTTGGTTATATTTTTTAATCATCAAAAGAAAAATACAAAATAACATTGTCCGACCTGTATAAATAAACACAAAAAATCCCCCAAGGAATATTACTCACAGAGGAGGGAGCATGACATGCGCACATAGCATCAAGGGTTAAACATATAATAAAAAAAAATGACAGGTGAAGAACTTAAGGATACATATTTATTCTTGTAAAACAGACTTTTCAGAGCCTAACAAACATAGCCATAAAAAGTAATAGTATAATAGTCCCTTCAGATTCCTCAAAAGCCGCTGGTAACCCTCTGTAGGCTGTGCTGTTACTCCTCTTCTTCGATACATAATCAATGTAATCACCAACACGTTTCGTCTGCCAATCCGGCTTCTACAAAGCGCTGACATGCATTGTATTCATTCTCTCTCTCTCTCCCATGATATTCCTTATATAATGATTATATCACGCACCAAAATAAAAGAACCTTTGAAACTGCAGGTGAAATCTCCTTATTATGAAAAGAAGACTGACTATAAGAAGGCGCATGCTTTTGGACCGGCTCTTCTGGGGGTCTGATGCAGGCTGCCATTATTATTTGGATTCCAATTTATATATTTGTAGATCAGGAATCCGAGCAGGCAGTAGCAAAGGCAAAATGACACAAGTGTCACTACCACTAAAACAGCGATCCATTTCACATGTAGTTCATTTTGGCCATTCTTTGGAGCCGTGCTTGGTGCCGTCTTCAACTTGCCGTAATCATCATGCCGATTAGCAGGCAGCGCAGCAGGACAGACTTCTGCAACCAGCAGGAATAAGAACAAAACTACCAGCTTCATCCTCCTTCTTCTATCAATCCAGCAAAGTGGTGGCCTCAGCCTGTGTCCTGCACACATTCACCCAGCTTGCTGTTATTGCATCACAGAGCTATGAGGTAACAACTGCTGTTACAGCTGTAATCTTTGCAAGTTACCAGACATGCACAAAATATACTGTTTGCTTTTTATAATATAATTTGGTGTTTGTTTTGTAACTACTTATAGGATTTTGAATGCATTCATCGGTATAATATTACAGCAGATTCAAAGAGATAGTAATTAACTGTGGCAGAAGCCATATAATGGTGGGAATATAGTGAAGGCCCCAGTTAGTGTGAAGCATGCTTCTATCACCACGGCTACCAATAAGTTGTTCCTGCTAAATTGGTTTATGTGGTGATAAGGTAATGTTCCAAACTTTGCACAATTATTGGGAAGGTGACAAGGAAATGGACATCATGTAGCATTACTAATTCCTCAACTAAACAGGCTGTAATTTGTTCTTTGTTTGTCAATCAGTGGCATTGTGAGATATTTAATTTAAAGTTTATATACCATTGTATAAAGTGTATATAGCATGGGGAGAGTATATATATAGAGGCTATGGATACTATGCACGTCAGCACATTGGACAGGCCTGATTGGCAGCCGAAACTGGAGGAGTAACCGAAACATGTCCAAGACATTACAAGCCCCATTTACTAATTCATTTCTGGCTATGTTTGTGAGCCTCTGAAAGGTGTGCTTACCACTCCAATTTGTAAGCCTTACATTTTCATTTTTTGGTTTAATAATAATAAATATATATCTTATTTTGGATTTGCCTTGAGTTCTTCACCTGCAAGCTTTTTACTATATATTTATGTTTGATATGTATGTTATATTGGTCACCCTATATTGATTATTTTTACAATTTGCATTTGACAAAGAATAAGAGTGATCTGTGTTTTAGGGTTTTTTGAGCATGTGTTTTTCTTCTTTTTTATTAAAACACCTATGTATTGCCTATACCTCCATCATCAGCAAGGGATACACATGAGGGGAGCAATGAGCCAGAACCACAGGCCTGTACGTCACTTACATGACCACCAACATCTATACCATAAAAGTCCCTGTTGGTGTAACGGTCAGGTGTTCCAATACCCAATAATATATAAATATATATATTATTGTGTGTAAATGAACAGGTATAAATATGAACTACATACTGGCCGAAACTCATTAATAAACTGTTCACTCCTCTCATTTTATATCTGGTGACCACATTTCCCATGGACACATATACTAATTTCCATTTCCACATATCAGGTACCACTTTTGGGAAGGATCTGAGGGAATAATAGATCTCAGGAAACACTGGTAATCTTGGGTACCCAACAGCAACTAGTATTTATACAAAATACCATATTTGCCCGAATATAGGCCGCACTCCCCCCCACACTTTAAGTCTTTAAAGTGGGGGTGCGGACTATATTTGGGGTCTAGCGTAGGAATGCGCAATTCGTATCGCCCGACGCCCGGGACATGCAGTTCCAGGCGCCGGGCAGGCAGCAGGGTTAGGACACAGATCCCCCGCAGCGCTGCAGGGGACCTGCATCCTACTCTCTGATATGCTGAGACAGCCTCCCCTGTCAGCACTTGCCACGGGGGGGGGAGTGCCGGCAAGGGAGGTTGTCTAAAAGCGCCGTGCAGACGTTCACCGGCAATGCACGTAAACAATCACTGCTGCCGGCACATCTGCTTGATGTGCTTTAACAATATCCCTTGCCGGGATCCCTTGTGAATTAAAAATGTCCCCTAATTTTCAGACGAACAGCATAAGACTAACTGAAAAAAATGGTTTTTGGCCCATTTGCACTAGTCTACAAATCATGTATGATTTTTTTTTATTTTCTAAAATAGTGGAGTACTTATATATTTAGAAATCGTCAAAATTCTTCCATATAGTTCGAAATAGTTGGTTATATTTTTTAATCATCAAAAGAAAAATACAAAATAACATTGTCCGACCTGTATAAATAAACACAAAAAATCCCCCAAGGAATATTACTCACAGAGGAGGGAGCATGACATGCGCACATAGCATCAAGGGTTAAACATATAATAAAAAAAAAATGACAGGTGAAGAACTTAAGGATACATATTTATTCTTGTAAAACAGACTTTTCAGAGCCTAACAAACATAGTAAAAGTAATAGTATAATAGTCCCTTCAGATTCCTCAAAAGCCGCTGGTAACCCTCTGTAGGCTGTGCTGTTACTCCTCTTCTTCGATACATAATCAATGTAATCACCAACACGTTTCGTCTGCCAATCCGGCTTCTACAAAGCGCTGACATGCATTGTATTCATTCTCTCTCTCTCTCCCATGATATTCCTTATATAATGATTATATCACGCACCAAAATAAAAGAACCTTTGAAACTGCAGGTGAAATCTCCTTATTATGAAAAGAAGACTGACTATAAGAAGGCGCATGCTTTTGGACCGGCTCTTCTGGGGGTCTGATGCAGGCTGCCATTATTATTTGGATTCCAATTTATATATTTGTAGATCAGGAATCCGAGCAGGCAGTAGCAAAGGCAAAATGACACAAGTGTCACTACCACTAAAACAGCGATCCATTTCACATGTAGTTCATTTTGGCCATTCTTTGGAGGCGTGCTTGGTGCCGTCTTCAACTTGCCGTAATCATCATGCCGATTAGCCGGCAGCGGAGCAGGACAGACTTCTGCAACCAGCAGGAATAAGAACAAAACTACCAGCTTCATCCTCCTTCTTCTATCAATCCAGCAAAGTGGTGGCCTCAGCCTGTGTCCTGCACACATTCACCCAGCTTGCTGTTATTGCATCACAGAGCTATGAGGTAACAACTGCTGTTACAGCTGTAATCTTTGCAACTTACCAGACATGCACAAAATATACTGTTTGCTTTTTATAATATAATTTGGTGTTTGTTTTGTAACTACTTATAGGATTTTGAATGCATTCATCGGTATAATATTACAGCAGATTCAAAGAGATAGTAATTAACTGTGGAAGAAGCCATATAAACCGCAGCATGGTGGGAATATAGTGAAGGCCCCAGTTAGTGTGAAGCATGCTTCTATCACCACGGCTATCAATAAGTTGTTCCTGCTAAATTGGTTTATGTGGTGATAAGGTAATGTTCCAAACTTTGCACAATTATTGGGAAGGTGACAAGGAAATGGACATCATGTAGCATTACTAATTCCTCAACTAAACAGGCTGTAATTTGTTCTTTGTTTGTCAATCAGTGGCATTGTGAGATATTTAATTTAAAGTTTATATACCATTGTATAAAGTGTATATAGCATGGGGAGAGTATATATATAGAGGCTATGGATACTATGCACGTCAGCACATTGGACAGGCCTGATTGGCAGCCGAAACTGGAGGAGTAACCGAAACATGTCCAAGACATTACAAGCCCCATTTACTAATTCATTTCTGGCTATGTTTGTGAGCCTCTGAAAGGTGTGCTTACCACTCCAATTTGTAAGCCTTACATTTTCATTTTTTTGTTTAATAATAATAAATATATATCTTATTTTGCATTTGCCTTGAGTTCTTCACCTGCAAACTTTTATATGTTTATGTTTGATATGTATGTTATATTGGTCACCCTATATTGATTATTTATTTTTACAATTTGCGTTTGACAAAGAATAAGAGTGATCTGTGTTTTAGGGTTTTTTGAGCATGTGTTTTTCTTCTTTTTTATTAAACCACCTATGTATTGCCTATACCTCCATCATCAGCAAGGGATACACATGAGGGGAGCAATGAGCCAGAACCACAGGCCTGTACGTCACTTACATGACCACCAACATCTATACCATGAAAGGCTTAAGGCACTGCTGGTTCTTCTGCCAACCAATGTGGTAGCCCACTAGTGATAGAAGAATATATTTAACAATATATTAATATTTCAACATTTTATTTTCCTTTTAAATAGTGAATATAAATCATACTAAAAAAAACAAGTAGGACTAGTAAACTTATATCAGTTCAGACACTCAGCCAGCCTCCTGGCTCAAGTTGTAAGCCACAGTTATACATGAAAAATCATTATTGTCCTATGTTTAAAAAGTGATTTTATCAAAGTAACAACAAAAAGAATGTTCCCGTTGACAGTTGCTATGGCGATGAGGTCATTTTCAAATTTCCCATCAGATCCACTTTTTATATTTAATACCAGCAGTATTGTCAGACCACTAAATAATCTTAATAGCACTGGAAGGGTCTGGGATTACAAATGGAACAAAATGTGGTGATAGAGCAGTTTAACTAAACCCAGTTCTTGCTACTCCTTTTCTGGACCTCCGCTCCTTAAGGTCTTCCACGGACAAATACACAAAAAAGCAAAGGGAAACATAGAAGGGAAGTTATACCCACCCAGGTGATACTACCAATGAAGTCCAGAATGCTTGCTGCATACATTTTATTCTTCAATAACTGCGGTCATATTAGACTATGATGCTCATTCTGTTTGCTGGTGGGACCTCAGTGGTATAGATATCCAGACTTGAAACATTTAGAACATATTCTATGTGCTTATATAACCAAAGAAAATACACAGTAATTAATTTTTTTCCCTCCATTCTACGCATCCCTTTGCTTTTGTGGTATATCTACCAGTATTACCAAGTGTCCAGCCGTCAAATTAATAATGCATGAGTTTGGAGAGAACAAGAATCTGGCTCAGTATTCTGTAAGCTCAGAGCAGATACATGCTTTTTCTATGACGCCTGCCCACACAGCACAATTGTACAATAATGTGGCTAATAACGGGGGCGGAAAAACGAGAGGAAATCAACATCTTAGCCTGCCAATGACTAATACTGTGGACGTTAATTAAAAGTACAAGCAACCAGGCTGCATCATCTGCTACTTATACATGGATGCTGTAAGAAATAAATTATATATAAAATACATGCTGTATATAGCACAAGGGCAATTTAGCTTTATGACCTTATTGGTGAATATAGATACAAATCATAGAGGAAAAGCAATCAACCAATACAAATATCCATTGACATATTTGGTTCATCATTAGCCTTCTATATTATTATGGATTTCTGATAATCTTTAACCGCTTCTTTAACCCATGGCAAAGTAATATGTGCATATCCCATCCTAATTCTTTGACTCATTTCCTCTTCTTTGTGTTAAAAAGACAAACAATCTCATATTCCAATACTGCTCTTCAGGCACCCAGTCTCTAGGTGAATAAGTCTATTAGAAATAACAATTGCCTGCTCTCCATGTTTCTCCAGATGTCCTTCTTATCCTGCAATCCTACAAACCCAAAATATCAGTTTCTATGCCCTATGCATGCATACATACGTACACAAAGTGCTTAGGTACAAAAGTTTTTTTATGAGCTTCATATCTCAGCGGAGAATGGTAAGACCACATTCAGAGCAATTCTCTTCATAATTCCATATGGTATAGCAGGCATGTATTGTATTATGTTTATTATAGATTACCTAAACATTAAAAAAAACATGTAGCTTTTATTTCTTGGGCAGTAAACTGTAGATTTCACACCGACATGGTGTGAAATGGCTTAGGTTATATTACCTATAAGTTCCAGCCCCTGGCCTATATGCATCTGCTATATAGTCCATATTGTTCAAATCAAAACAGCAGTCACTCTGAGCTGCAGCAGGAGTTGCTTATCAGCTATTCTCTGTCTGTATCAACAAGCTCCCTTTGGTTATGACAGCTGGTTTAGCAATAATCCCTCCTCTCACAAAGGCAAGCTTACAGGAAAATAGTCCTTTATTACAAACTAGCAATCCAGAACAAATGTGGTATGCTTGTTATTCCTGGCAGCTACGAACACAAAGCCACCCTTTAAGACTACTAGGATCTTACTGTCTACTCTTGGTAATCAGGGTGGCTTTCTTTAGCTAATGGTGTCAAGCCAAACCCAATCTCCTGAAAAAAAATATTGGCTTGGTCTAATAGCATGCTTCCAAGGAATTTTGGAAAGAGGGATCCTTTGTAATGGAATTAGTTTCACAGGCTAATGACCACTATCAGCCTGGCTGCCAGCTTTAATATCATTTAATTTACTGGTCACCGATCCAAGTAAATACTTACACAGTGACAGGGGTTGACTATAGAATGTTTATGGACAAGGAATAAAAAAACAGGCTTGACATTATACATATGTAATTATATAGGAAACACTCACTGACAAGCAAAACAAGGATTTTAATTCACATTATATATATATATATATATATATATATATATATATATCCTAAAACAATCTCAATAAAGGGTTAACAAAAACAAGATGGCAGGAGCTGGAATGCTACACCTAATTAACTACACAGTACCCACAGTGTTGTCTAATCCAAGAAAGGTATGCTTAACTGAGAACGCAAAATAGGAAAATTTGAATAGATTTTGCCTTTTAAAATGGAAAAGAAAAAAAAAGTAAGAAAAACATTAACACTAACCACAGTATGGGAGCAGGTTAACATTATTTGTGGATACAGACGCAGCCCAGCATTAGCAAAGCAGATACACACACGTTACATTCCATGAACCCAGGGGCAGATTGAAAATCTTCTAAAATCATTGCATACAAAAGAAAAATGCCTGCACTTTAGCCTACAGACACTGAGCAATAAGAAGCCATTGGAGAGCTCACATTCTCTCAAAACTCTTGAACATACATCAATGTTTTCGAAAAACAGAAAATTAGCAGAAACATAACGTGTGGTATGAGTCCATACATGTCCATCCTGGATGAATATATTTCGTTTTCTTTCTCGCCAAGTCTTTCTCTTTTTACAGCTTGCTAACATACAACATCCTCCCAATTATTTAAATGGATATATATCCAGAAGATCTAAGTATGCTTCCTGTTTCACTTGAGGCATCCAGGGGAGGAGTTAAAACGAAATGGAAGGTTCACTGACTCCAATGTGATTTTACTTACGTATTTAAGTATTACATAAGTATTTTAAAGCTTACAAAGAACAGTTTCTTAATCGAGAAAGACGTAACCTATGTCAAACAGATGTTTGTCAGTACTAACTACTCCATCTGGCTTTTATTGTACTAAAACCAATGACAGTTTAATACTACCTACAGACATAACCACGCAAAAAGGAATAATGCCCTTATGTAAACTCTATAAATGTGACCACATCATTTACATACTTACTGGGTTATATAAAAAAGGGATTCTGGTGCAAAGTTTTTTGATCTTGTTTGCTGGATGAACCAGTTTGTTGCTATCGTAACCAATTTTCATATTTTAAACTGGCCATTTTTTTAATTCCTAAAACCCCAGTTTTAGTAATATGTAGTAATATGTGCAGCATTTTTATAAAACCTTGTGTAAAAAAAAAAAAATATCTATGGTTCACAAATCCACACAGCTTAGTAACATGGGCATAGGAAATACTGAAGAACAAATTAGTGCTCCTAAGGCCAGTTTACCAGTGCATTTAGCATGCTAGATCACTAATAGTCTCTAATAATGTCACATTTAAAAGGGCTTCTATTATCTATATATTTCTTATCCCCATAAAACCTTATGTCCTCTTCTATATGAAATTCATCATCTGAAAAAACATTTGCATTATTTCATTATGTGCATGAGACTCAAATGTTCTCGGGGAAAAGCTCTCTGATAAGGCTTCCATTTTGCTACACATGCCCTCAGCTGTTCGGAAACTGGGCCCAAGTGCACAGCTCCAACTGTTCCTCTGAACATGATGTACATCGGAATATTTTGGTAAACAGATTTCCAGGAAGAACATTACTCATTGAACTTGATGTTAGAACTCCTTCCATAAAATATGTAAGAACATTATATTGCAGTCATTATGAAACCATGCTTGCAAAGCACCACACATTAAATGAACAATCCAGCCCTTTTTTTACATTTAGAATGCATACTGGAGTTGATTTTCCCGTGGACTCCAATTTACTGAATTCAAATTATCGCTTGTATTCTTGAGCTATTGGGCTTAGAAAATGAGACTTCTCATTTTCTAACTTCAGTAAACTAAAGAATACGTGTACTAATTTGCCAAAAGGACCTTTTCAGACTATATAATCCCTTAAAGATGCCATGTTGTATATAAAAGATGTACTTGATATAAGCAATTAATATGAGCATTGGGACTGAGAACATTTTAATATTTCACACTATATTTATCAGAATTTCATAAACCTTGTAACCCAACAACTTGTTTCTACAATATGTATTAGCATTTTTTCGTAATATTTAGTACTGCATCAAAGTTACCAATATATTTTTTGTCTGCTGTCATAATAACCTGTACCCTAAATTCCATACTTATATATATTTTATATTTTATATATGTTTATATATTTATTTTATGCCACAATAGTTGATAGTAATTAAGTATGACCTAAACAAATTGAGGCAGCATGCCACAATTTCACTAAAGGGAGAATTAGGAGGAGATTTGTGGTTTCAATTCCCCTGCGTGACTATACATTGTGGGCAACCAACGCTGCTAGGTTTCTAGAAGAAGGACTTAGCTAGCCTTGTAAAATGCATAATTTAATAGGAGAAGAGACCTCACTGGTTTAACTATTCATTAAAACAGGATAGATAAGCTCTTCCTGCAGCAGAAGCTCAGTGGGGTGGAACCTTCAAAATGAATAGAGAAGTCAAAAGGCAGCAACATCATCTCATCTCTCCCTTTAGTTAATAACACCCAAAGTGTATTTTAAATGACTTATACAGTAGGAGCAGCAAAAGGTCAGGAACCACACCTCATCCCTGTATACATATGTAATGATAACACTTGGCAGCCATTCACAAGGGAATAATGTACAGGTATGAATAGGCCAATCTAAACAATGTAGATATAAAAAGCATATAACTAAACAAAAAATATAAAAATCAATACAAAATAAAATAGTTACTCTTTACAGACAAGGATATTTAGAAAACAGGACAGAACCTCTATGTTTCCGTTAAAAGCCTTCTTCTGGAGGTATCGTAGCGACATTATTTTGATTGTTTTTTATATCTGTATGCTACTGTCACTTTATTGGATGGTAACGCACTTTTTGGTATAATAAAATATTTGTGTATATGACCTTGGGGAGTTTGTGATCCAAAACTTTGACATGGAAGCACATCCCGTCTTTTTCTTTTTGTTATTTACTTTTGAGTTGTTTTTTTAATCTTCTTCTTCAGTTGCCTCTAGCATTCTTAAAGCTGATTTAAATTCCTACCTATTCTCCTTTACAGCAACAAGTGCAAAAGTGTCACTTTCCTTTGCAAGTACGCCATCTCAATTCTGAGAGGTCTGCCAAACAGTTCAAACATTTACAGAGCTCTCCTTTGTTAAATCTTTTCAGTGGTGATTCATGCAAGAACTGAAATCTCCATGACCCTGTTACAACCACTTTACTGCTCCAGAATGCTTACCTTAAAGTCAACAGAGAGACGTCGCAAGACGTTACAGCTATGTGTGAGAAACAAAACAAGCGGCTTTTACACCAAAATAACCACAACCATATGTGTGGCATGTGTTGCTATCCATGGTTAAATGGCGCTCCACCCCATTAAGTTAAAAAACGTACCTCAGTTGAAGTGCTTAAATTGGGAAGAGCTTGTGTACCAACACCAGCTTGGCTTCCACTGGTATCGAAAATCTAGAAAATCAATGCACAAAATATATGAGTACCAACTTTAATATTTAATAGTTAATATATAAAAATGTGTAGAAATTGTAACCATGGCCTCTGAAATTGTTAAAATATATACACTATTATTCAATGAAAATACTACATAAAACACCACTAGACCCTTTATACTTTTTCCTAGTATAGTTTGTTTAATAATTAGGAGTGAATTATCACATCGGGCAGTATAATTTCTCTTTAACTCTAGAACAAACATATTAATAATTTTATAAAATGTATATAAATATTTGCTCTACATCCCAAGTTTCAGCATCACATTCTCAGTCATCGTAATGTATAATGTACATTGTGCCTCTTGTGTGCTTGCGACTACGTTACAGAATGAAGTTACTGACATCTGCCTAAAAGCTTGGCAGAAGCAAAGCCATGCAATAATATTAAGCTGCTTTCAGCATAGAATAGTCAAACACAGTCTATGTAATTACAAGGAAATTGCACAAAATAGTTGTTTTTACTCTACATTAAAAAATGTTTCTACTTGATCGAGGAATACTTTAACATAGAAAGAAAAAAAATGCACATCTTAGAGTTTTAAGGTATATATGAGAACATATTGACAAAGTATAAGAGATGCAAATCATTACCTCAATAACGCACACTAATGTGTATGAGTAATTAACAAAAAATACAGTCTTCTTACAGTACCTGAGTTATTGAAGGTCGTTTTTCTTTCCCCCTCCTAGCAAGAGTGTCCAGTCCTTTGAGTGAAGAAAACAGACCCTTCTTAATGTGCACTTTTTGCGAAAGAGAAAATGTCCTCTTTCTTAGTGCAGATTCATCCCTTGAGCAAATCTAAAAAAAAGAAGACATTTTTGTAAAATAATCACAGCCCCTTAAACTCGCCGTTAACATGACAGAAATAAGCAAGCCAGGTGCCAAAAATCATGAAAATGAAAATATAATGCTTTCCACTGTTTTCGGAGTACTGTAGAACTATAGCAGGTCCTCCGCGCAACACAAATATAAGGAAACAGCTGGCAATCACAATCTTTACTTATATGCTTTATCTCTTGAGGCGTTTGAAGGATACAAGAAGGAAACTAAACATCTTACATATGTTTTACATAAAAGTTTAAGTCATTATGTTGCTTTTTTACTTGTATTATTGCACTTCGCAAAGTACTGCTCTTGTTGCATGACTTACATATCTAGATTACCAGAAATGGTTCTGTCGGCCAAATGTACTTTCTAGATAATCCCCACCGGACTTTGACCACCTTTAATGAGCTTTTCACTACTATGACTGGTTTAACATGTGGACCTCTAAGAGTGGAGGTTTGCACAACAGCTCAGTTTAACTCTATTAATTATTAATTCACTAGGCATTACAAACGGTAAGGTGTTCCTATTAAAAGGGCCGAACTTTCATTGTATAATGCGTAGTAAAATTGGTGAGATGCCACGTTTGTGTGAATTGTGTAACGTTTAATACAGCGGCAAGTTGCCTGGCTAGCATATCAGAAAAGTAACTCTAAAGTCATTTTAAATGTACATAAATATACAAAAGTCCCTTGTTTGCTTACTGAAAAAGGCTATTATGATGCCCGTGGCCTCCTTCATTCATTTTATCATAGGGCATTTTGATTATTGATCTTTCAAAAATGACTAATTTGCTGTCATTGCACAGAAACCAAACGCTAACTGAAATAAACAGGAATTAAACAATGTGGTGTTTGAAGGATTGTTATGACTTTTTGTGTACCACGATATAAATAGTTCGTGGAAAATGGAAATTGTTTTTTTCAAATAGAGGGAAAAAATATACATTTTAAAAGACACCCACCATTCGTTTTGTCTAATTATACGTGTTGAAATATTATTTACTAAATGAGGCAGTCCATTATACTCTGTGAATGGAGTCACAAGTTTGTGGGGAATACTACACTCTAACTCTTTTTGCGGCAGACATCCTCATGTATACATCTGGAAGCTTCACTACCAGATTAGCCACATGATCGTCAATAAAGATATAAGGCAGGTTGCCTCAACAACAATCAGAAACTTAACCCCTTAACGTCCATTGAGGGGTCAGGCACGTCACGAAAAAACAGTCACTTAACGACCTATGACGTGCCTGACACATTTCATTAAATATCTACGATAACTTTCTTTGCTTAATCGGTGTTGCTGTAATGCCTGGCTTTCTTATCACTATGTGATTAGTAAAATATATATTTATATATAACCCCCATTAAATCCTATGTTTGTGTGCATTAGCATATATTTAAAGGTCCAAAATTTGATAAACAGTTTAACGATAACTTACCAGTGCATGAAAAGAGGAAACTGAGAATATGCCAAGTCTACCCAGAGAAAGTTTTGATGGACGGCCAGCTGCTGCTAGAAGACTCTTTGGGTTTGGTAGTTCACCTCCTTGTAGACTGGCCAAATAACAACGCATTCGGAAAAGATCCATGTTAAACTTCTCCAGATTCTGCTCCCACTGTTGGATCTGGTTTAAAAATATTAAATATTATTTTTACAACACTGAAATACAGTGGAAATGGTTCCAGCAGGTAAGCATTTGGATGTTCAAAAACATGTAAAGGGTGACCCATCTAGTACCATTAATTCACTATTTAGAATGCAATGCAATAAAGGTCCCTGTTGGTGTAATGGTCCAAAAAAACCCCAAAAGAATGCTAAAATCAGAGAATTAAAAGAAGTTACATAGGTCTCTTTTACATTGTAACAAGCATTTTCATTAGTAGCAGCATATGTGGGTGTACATAAGGTGGGATAGTAAGGCATGTCACATAAGTCACATATAAAACCTTACTCACAAAACCGTGTCTAGTTCTGGCGTCCTTACCATCAGTAAAAATTTTAGCAGAGAGTTCGTAAGACATTTCCTAGTAGGACACATAGGAGACTTCAAAAATGTCTGGGCTATTAAGAAACAGGAAAGTTATCTTTCTTATACAAAAGATTCTCAGTATACCTCTTATCTGCCACAAAAATATGAAATAATCTAGTAAGTATGATAGTGACGCTCCAAATTGGCAAGAAGTCATTCAGACCTTCAACATGGTTGCTCCAAAGGTGTCCTCTGATAGCAGCTGATATCAAGCCAAAGCATAAACATACAAAGTAACTCCGCAAGTTATAACACCGCAAGCTGGACAAAATACATCCTTTATAGATACCATTAACAGCTTGTGTTTCCACGTAGGAACCAGGAACACCAGCAAAGAACTAGCTGGTTTAATCCAATGATCAATGAAGTGGCATAATGCTTGAAAGTGTCTATTTTCGTAGAACAATAAAAAAATATTTAAATATAAGCTTCATCAAAGTAAATTACCAGACTGTTGTAAAATGAATCTGCTGACTCTGGCTAGCAGCTAATCAGTTTCACCCGTGCTTGCATTTAGTGTATATTTAGAGTAATGTCATTAGCGCTAAGTTTCAAGAAGTGACTGTCTTTAAGAACTTATATAAAGGCAATGTCTGAAGCTAATCGACACTATTTAGTCTGTGCCAGATGTTCCTCAGGGCAGTTTCTCATAGGTCCAATAAGCCTTTAATCTGTGATAAATCTTAGCATGTGTTTAGCCCTATTTTGCCTACAAACTAACAAAGACATCACCATTTTGGCATTTGTGCCTATTCACTGATAACTGTTTAACGTCCTATTAGGCTTATTATAAACCTCATAGGACCCTGTGAAACGTTAAATTAAAACATTTTTAAGCCAAGCTTCGCAATAAAACCTCAAATACCCTTGCATAAGTAGCCAGGAACAAGACGCATGGAGCTTACAGCCAGACATCTAGCAGAAGGAGTACTTAAACATCTTGTGATCAATTTCTCATTTGTTGTCCATCTGGCATATGTATTTGTTATCCATAACGTAGGTATTTGTATTAATTTTAAAATACATTTAAAATAAAAGCTACCTTGGTATAACCATTGCCAAAATATACACCTATATAATAATTTACTACATATTTTTTTTGAATGTATATGCTCCTATGCATTAACCATTAATCAGGTCATTTTAATTTAAAAAAACAAACATATTCTTCCAGTTATGTGTCCTATCCATACAGTAGATGTATTCCTGGAAAATGCAAACTAAGTAAATATACTATGTATGGGGGGGGGAAACACTGGAAATATCTATGTAAGAAGAAAAACATAGAAGTGATATAATACAGGTCATGCATATGTCCATTTCTGGAGATTTGACTAGTTTATATGAATTCCAGAAAAAAAAAACTTGTGTGGTTTGTACTGGAAAATTTGAAAAGTTACAGAAAGCATTACATTAAGACTTGGGGTAAGTCTGGGCAAGAAATGGGTAATTATGTTAAAGCATGTCACCAGGAATACAGGTGACATGCTTATTAAATCTGTATTCATTTTGTATCTCCATCACTTCTTCAAACACCAAAGTGTGATTTCAAGTCAAATTGTCTGAACACCACCAAGGAGCTTATACATCTTAAAGCCTACAGCCAGTTTGTTCCGTTTTTTAACAGCTGAGCTTGACTCCCCGATACTGAGCAATGGACCTTCAGTATCATTTCCATTATTAAAGATGAAATCTAGTTGGTTATCTTGAATAATCATGATACCTCCTCCCATTAATTTCATTGGGAGCACTTTCTTACCACTGATTGGCTGCTTGAAGTAGACCAAGGAGAAGACGAGGAGCTGCAGCCTAAGAACTTCAGCTTCTACTTAAAATGTTTTTGTTTTTTTCATTGTGTTACCTTTTTAATGAATGCATATTAAAGACACCATAAAAAACTTGAATGTGAATTCTTTAGGGAGACTGTTGGGGCAATAAATTGTCCCTTTAAACTCTCTTGGCTTTGAATATGTTTTTAAAGGGTGTTAAAACTTCTGAAAAGTATTCCTGGTTTAGCAAATTATTATGATTTGTAACCTGAGTTTTGCTTTAACTTTCTAACAATAGAAACCCCTTAAATGTACTTTTTGTATAGCTAATGTTTCACACGGCCTACCTTTACTTATGGCACATTTTTGATTTATATTACTAAAGTCAACTTATATTGTAATGAAAACCGCCATAGCTTCATAGGTTTCTTTTTAAATCATTCAGTTCAAAGCTTTTGAAATTAAGAATCGCATAATTTATTTTCTCTTTAAAGGTATTACTGCCAAGTTCCTTTGTGAAAAAACAAACACTGGTGTACAGATCAAAGGGCTATGAAGACTAGAATTGGCTAATAATAGAGTAATTGTAAAGAGACACTGAGCTCGTGCTCCTGAAGGATTTTAAAGCGTAATGCCTCATAACTCAGCATAGGATTCTAAAACTCAGTAGATTACCGTATATTGGATAACGGACAGCAGAAAACGATATGGATTTATATTTTTGTTTTTTCTTCTCAATGTTCTGTGCAATTACTATTATCATAATTATAATGATTGTATATAGTGTGATAAAAGACTCCGTAGTACTATTACAGTGAGAATACAAAGTTGACCATTACATTAACATTATACTAAATGGACTATAACATTAAGGCGTTAAGAACTTTTGGTACTAGAAGCTTACAGTTTGGAGGTTAAGGGGACATAGACAAGAACTTTCCTTAGGTACCTCTTCTTTTCCTTTAAAATGTAATTAACCTTCTGAATATTCAGCCATAATATGCCATAAACCTTCCCATCATTACGTATCGCAGTTTTTCCTGTTTTTATTTCATCCCCGTATCATTATCCTCCTCAATCCCCCCCCTGCCCTATATCATTATCCTTCCCAATTCTCTACACCCTGCAATTATTTTTCCCACGCTGCCTTGTCTTTGGCAGCAATTTTGCAGAACTGCTTCCCTGTTCTACACAGTTCGCCAACGCGAAAAGCTGTTTTACTCATTGGAATTATTAATTTTACACTTAACGGCATTCTCCAAGAGGAAGGTCAAATTATAGAGAGGACATAAAATTGTTCATGTCACAAAGACATTTAACGTTCTCCACCATTCAATTTGTCTTTTTCTATGTTATTTGCATATGTAAGCACTTGGGGTTAACATCAATAACAACACCAGGTGACAAGTAATATTCAGATTATTGGGTGGGTGTCATTTTCTTGTCCTGGCCAACTGCTTTGGACTGGTCAACTGCTTTATCCCACTATCTTTGCTCTGTGAGCTCAGCCAGTCAAATATGACAGGCTGAACAAAGACTTTCATTCTTAGTGTAATTTGAAACTAGAGATTTAATAATATTGAATGTTTTTTTTAATTAAAGTTATCTCTGCCAGCATCACAAGGTATATCAGCAGACCCCGGGACTTCCCAGAGTAGGCTTCCTTAAGCTCTTTCTTTTTCTGTTGGTTTATGTGGGGGTAGGGTCAGTGGTGTATTTACCTTTGGCTAGTCTCTCTGCAGTTGGCTTCTTCGTTGGATAAAAAGGTTCTGCGCACCTTTAAGACACAGAACAGCAGAAGGACTGCTCCCCCCCAGACTAATTGGCCTAGTCGGCTTTTGCCAGGATGTGTCACTGGGCATGGCTTGCCTTGGCTGGTGGCGGGACTTGCCCGGTATGGCATTAAATTAGTAGGCGAAGTGGGCAGGAAAGTGGGCGTGTATGGGTGTTTCCAAACAGCGCTCTACTGCCTGGAGAAAGGTGACCATGTTTTTCCCCAGGGATTCCATGTCAAACCTGGAGAGATCCCAAGTTCCTATGTTCAAGAAAGAACAATCAATATTTAATTGTGTACAAACAGGAAAAATGTATTGGCTCGAATATAGGCCGCACCCGATTATAGGCCGCACCCTAAAAGATATGCTGCCACCCTGCCACCCCCGATATGCTGCCACGCTGCCCCCCCGAGATATGCTGCCACTCTGCCCCAAAGATGTGCCCCCCGACTTACCAGAGCAGACTCCCGGGTTTCTTGCGGGGCCGGCGGGGACATCAACGCAATACGCGTTTACAACTTCCGGTATTTCGTATATGTCTCCCGTCGGCCTCGAAAGACACCCGGAGTCTGCTCTGGTAAGTCGGGGGGGAGGGCCACATATTGGGGGCAGAGTTAAAATACATTGTGCAAACATTCACCGGCTGCGGCGATGCGGGTGTAAACAACCTCCGTGGGAAGTCCCGGCAAGGGAGATTGTTAAAGCACATCGAGCTGACATGCCAGCTGTTGGTGAACGTCTGCTCAAAGCGCTTAGACAACCTCCCGTGCCAGCACTCCCCCCGTGGAAGGTGCCGGCAGTGGAGGCTGTCAGAGTGCATCAGAGAGTAGGATACAGGTCCCCTGCACCGCTGCGGGGGATCTGTATCCTAACCCTGCTGCCTGCCCGGGCTGCACATAACGGTTTTATAAAAGGCAAAATGGAAAATCCAAAAAAGAAAGAAAAAAAAAATCCGTATTTGCCCGACTATAGGCCGCACTTTTCCCCCCACTTTAAAGACTTAAAGTGGGGAGAAAAAGTGCGGCCTATATTCGGGCAAATACGGTATTTGTTTTTTCTTTCTTTTTTGGATTTTCCAATTTGCCTTTTATAAAACCGTTATGTGTGAAAAGCCTGACACTGTTGTATCATAGACAGTGGAACGTGACAGGATTGGCAAAAGGAATAATCAGTTACTTTATTGGGCTCTCATTATTCATCTATAATTAAGCCTAGCTTATTTTTTTGAAACAGACAATTTATTTTGTTAAGTAAGTACTCTGACACATGTACGTCTAATGAACAGGTATAACAATGCCCTCGTTAGCATTTCTTAATCTTCTCTATTCATCTAAATGATGCACAAATTAAATACTCTATCAGGAATACAAAATTGCTCATGCCAAAAGAATGATGTCACATTCTACAACCATCATTATTTACCTACATGTTATCAATTTCATAGATCAAGAAGCAAGCCAGTACCTTGTCTACCCCCAACAAGCATTTTTATAAATGACCAAACCTGATGCTTTAAAATATTAACCAGATGGTAACCAGATGGTTTTAATGTAATCCTAAGGATAACTGGGTAAGCTGCATTTAAGCATATACAAGAATTTGTTCCCAGTAACAATATATATATATAATATATATATATATATATACAAATACATAAAATAATTTAAATAAAAACACTGTAAACTATTAAGGTATCAACATTATGTTAGAAACATGGAATTTTTATATAGGATAGTAGATATAGTAGATTCAGGCCATCTAGTCTGCCCATGTTTTCTTAATCAATTTTTTGTCTCTTCTTTCAGGATAACCATATGTCTATCCCATGTATGTTTAAGTTCCCTCACTGTATTAGCCTCTAACACTTCTGCTGGGGGGCTGTTTCACTTACCTACCACTCTCTCAGTAAAGAATTTTTTCCTACCCTCTTGCCCAGTTCCTACCAATCTGAGACTAAAGCAAAAACCTAAAAAGAAAAAATTCTTGGAAAGCGTTTGCTCGACCAGCCTTGGGATCAAGGATGATTCTGTTCAAAATAGGTGACGAAGAAACACTGTACCTGATTGTC
Source organism: Spea multiplicata (assembly GCA_009364415.1). Taxonomy (NCBI): domain Eukaryota; kingdom Metazoa; phylum Chordata; class Amphibia; order Anura; family Pelobatidae; genus Spea; species Spea multiplicata. Next base: position 17,054 of record VKOC01046638.1, on the reverse strand, counting down.
TATAGCTTTCCTATTCTTCGGGTCACTGACTATGGAGAGTTGCAATTCTGCCATCTTTTTCATTTTGCTATCCATGTCAATCTTCTGGATAAGGCTTCTGGTCTGACTTTTCAACAGCTTAACCGTATCTTCCTTTCCGTGCTTCTTAGCAAAGAGGGAGGCACAAGCAGAGTGGACTGCGGTCACCCAGTTCTCTAGGTCAGTCTGACTTGTGGCCTGAAACAGAAGCAAAGCTGCAATGAGGGCATGGCATGTAAGACACAAGACCTTGCACAGCCACAACTACAAAGACTACAAGAGTTTTATTAATATGATCAACAAAACAATGCCAAATTTATCAATACCATAAACGGTCCATCTATAGTTGCCCGTTCAGTTAGGTGCATTGAGTAGCCTTTTCTCATTGAAATCTGTAAAAGTTGCGTCTTAATAATCATCCCAAATAAATATTTATATGGAAGCAATCAATAATAAGCTAGGTTCGTTGTACAGAAATCATCTCATAGTTCCAATCTCATCTCCAATTCTCCTTTTGATAAACATTTGGAGCATTTGACTACATCTTAATGTACATCTTAATGTATATATATATATATATATATATATATATATATATATATATATATATATATATGTACATATATATATATATATATATATATATAATACACGGTATGAATCCTTTTCTGAGTTGGGATAAGCATATTCCTGATACTGTGTAAATCAAATACAGCAGGAATTTGCATTCTGAAGAGTTGACATAAAACACTCGGATAGTACCATACACTATTAAAGGCTGACTCTAGCAGACATCTCCTGCAAACAATGTTGGCCTTGTATTAAGGAGACTTCTTGGGATTTCCCTCGCTGATAGAACTATGCATAACACTGTGCCAACTCAACCTCTTTTTGAGAAGCAACTTACCAAGGATAGCCGTTTGCAATCCATAGCAAAGTCCGGGAGTGGAAAACTCAAACTCTACTACTAATAACAAACATTATACAAGTGCACGTTTAAAATGACCATGCCAACCTGAAATAGGTAAACATCTCCAAAGGAATTGCTGAGACAGAAAACATTTTCCTTCTTCGGATGCTCGGGGACAGACTGAACTATGCTGTCTTCAGCAAGCAGGGCATATCTAGGTGAAGTGCTCTGCTCGGCGGAATTTCCTTCATAGGTCTCGTAAAACATCAGAGTGCAACCTATACGTAAGAGAAAACGACAGGTTTGGAGACTTCTGAAATGAACATAAGACATAGCACACATTCCTAATTCACCTCTTCCATTAGAATAGAAAGGTGTTTTTTTTAAAGTAATAGAAAAACGAATGACGAATGTGGGGTCTTTAGTATAATCATCTGAATCAGATATTTATACTATAACATTTAATGCTCAAGTAGTACAGTCAGAGACCGGTGTACTAAATCATACAGAATGTTGCGGTCCAGTCTCTAAAATATTAAACGTGAAAAATAAATACACATGACTACTTTGTTTACCATAATTACAGTTACTTCCTCTGTAAATATAAGTCTCCTCTGCCTTTCTTAAAATTATATTTTTTATTGGCGACCGTCCATGCAGGATGCAGCGCTGTATCCTCTTTGGGTCCGGATCCAGCAGTAACGTACCTGGGGCATGTGAGACAGACTATGGGAGCTGTCACTTATTCCACAATACACCGGTCTGGTGAGCTAAAGAGAGGGAGGTCTGAACACGGCGTGTTTTAAACATTATTTTTCTTTAACCTTAAAAATAGTATTGTTTTACTGGCAGGAAATTAATGGACAATATAACTATTTTATGGCCCTTTTTATTATGTCGTTAATTAACTTTTAAATGACACAGACTGTTTTTACAAGTGCTGTTCTACCTATTCTGCTAAATTAGCATTAGAAATATCATTACTCGTATGCCCCAAACCTTATTATGTTGTGTCGTTCATAATTTTTGCCAGTGACATTTAATTGTCATGTGACAAAAAAGGAAGACATGGTAGGTTGTTCACAGGGAAGCTGAAAGGCAAGAATAACGTGTCGGATCTCCTTAAGTTTAGTTGCTTAACATACTAGAGATGGCAATCAATGTTTTTGTGCTGCCTGGCATCTCAGTAATTGCCTTTGTATGTTGGCAAAAACAATTCTCCCAGAATTACTGATTGAATGTGCAGACTGTAAAGATTGCCGTGGTACGGCGCATGGGAGAAGTATTCACTCCCAAAATGGTATAAAACTTTATAGCAGTAATATCATAGTTGTAGTATGGATCCTATTTATATATAAAGGAGGGGAATAGCATGAAAGAAGGCATAAGCAAAAGTAACTAAATTACTTTGCATGCAACAATGGAAGCTGCCGCTTAAAGATGCATAGAGCATCGCATTTAAATATCAAATAGTAGTAATTATATATCTTCACGGGGATCAGCAGCTGCCCCTCTTCTGAATGATTCTGCTTGAGATCTCAACGCTGGGCTGTCTTGAAGGAACCATAATTATCATCCACGTGTTAGGGCTAAGAACATCAAAGATAGATAAAAGGGCCTGTTTCTTGCTTGTGGCGATATCTGCAAATGTCATTGCTTTTATTTCTCACGGGAATATGATCCAGAAAAAATAAAATGTTTCCATCTTTTAATATTTGTAAAAAAAAAAATAAAATAAAAATAATAATAATGGATTGCTTGTATTCGCAAAACAACTGCCTGCGCACAAGCTACAAGCAATTGTCTCTTTTCTAAGTTTTTTTGTTTGTTTGTTTTGTTTTGGGTTTTTTTTACTTTTGGTTAGTTTGCTGCAACAAAATAATGTACAAATGTAATACACAATTCACATGCAGATAAAATGTAGTGATTTGATAAAAACAGGAATAAAACAATGAGATGAATGTTTTATAATAACTGTTCATCAGTGATGAGATCCCAAAATCTAGTATATTTGGATACTCCATACACGTAAGACTGCATCTGTTGATCATATGATCAGCTGCCTGACCTCACTTAGATCACTCAATCACATGATGCTATTTGCTTCTCAAGTTAAGAATGAAACATCAATAGCAGATATTCAGGAGGGAACAAATACCAGAAATCATTTACTAGGAGTCAGCATAAGAATTTCAGGACAGATCTTTGCAGTGTTTATTGTACTTTTTACCTTCTAATAATTTTCACTAGCGCAAGGTTTGAAGCTAAGCTTAACTATATAAGAGAAACAGGGGAAAAAAATGACTAAAATCAGATTCATACGTTATTTCAGATGAAATTATCCATTATCGATTCAATTATCTATTAAAACATATTAAGTGGGATCAGCAAATCCAATGAAGTGCCACTTTTTATATTTATATTTCCTAAGTTTTCATAGCAACTTGTTTTCATTACTATACTAGTGGCTGTTTTTTTTCTGCATCACAATTAAATACTTTTTCAAGTTATGACTGTATTCAACAGGTTCGTCACATGAACAGATAAAATGATTTCTATCAGTTTACTCATCTTTAGTATTGGAGTCTCTCTAAAACAGGTTCCACAGTTTCTGCAAACACCTGTCCAGTATCAACAGATGGGGTAAATTCTGTTTAAAGCACCGAGAACACAAAGGCTTGATGAAGCTTGCTGGAAGCTTCAGGCTAGATCCCTATTGAAACTTACTTGATGAATGCTTGGTGATCAAGCTACTGCAGTGACACTAATGGTTTTGCACCACACCCTCAAAGCCATTTCTATAGATTGTTTTCCATGAAATTGTTAATGCTGTAAAAAAAAAGTTATTCTAGTGCAAAATGGTTTGTAGGTGAAGCAAACAGTGGGCTCTGATTAGATCAAGTCTTTGGTTGCAATGGAGAGTATGACCAATTTTCTAACTTAAGAAAATTATATATAAGTTATATTTCAGACCTCTAAAATGGGCATGTTATACACATGGGCATCCATGTTCAGGGGGCTTGGTATGGTAGAATGAGACGTAACATTGGCTGGGATACCATATCCTACCCATAACAATGGGCATCAGCAGAATGAGGCAGAGTATGGTGGGGTATTTTGCCATGCTCATAAAAACAACTCTTTATGTAGCTGCCTAGTGCAGTTTATAGTTAATAAAATCCAAATTGTTTTGTTGTGTTTGTTGAGCAATTAAATAGCCGCTGAGGTTTAAATCACTACCATTGTCTAATGATAGACCATTTATGTAATGCTAAGTTTAACCCAAGGTCCTCAGTATACCACTCATAGGATCCAACAGAGGTAGCTTGAGGACAGGAGTAATACTGATCATGGGCAGGTACTACAGGGCATCCCTTAATGCTTTCGCCTGCCTAAAGATTGCCATGTCCTGCAGATACCCATTGTTATAGATCGACAATGCTTTTGTGAATGTGAACAAGGTTCAGAAAAAAAAAATTGTATATCTTGGTAAAAACCCTGTTGTGAATAAAACTAAGAAGGGCAATGCTATAAAATGTGCTGTTTTACCTTTAAGAGTTACCCAATATTGCTTCCATTTTCTGCGATTCACTAGTTCCAGCTTTTTCTCCTTTTGAAGTGTGATCAGAGGTTTGAAAAAAAGCCACCCTGCTTTGCGGACTACTCCTTGTTCCTTCTCAAAGAGCAGATCAAGCTGTTCCAAAGAGCTGAGGGAGTCGTTGCTTGATTCCTCTGTTCCTGTAGAGGTAGCTGATTCCTCAACATTGGTCCTCTCCAATTCCAGCTCCCTCATGAAATTTTCATAAATGTTTTGTCTTAAAGCATCACTACTGGTTACGTTGGGATGTTCATTCCTCTGTGGTAACAATGGACCAGAACCTGAAGACCACACTGAGCCAGAAAGATGTGGAGGGGAGCTGGTATCTGCAGTGAATCCATCAATGCCACTGTCAAAACATTCAGTGGCATCCTTGCATTTTGGCTCCTGTTGAGTAAATAGAGATGAATATAAAAGTCATGTTTAAAGATTATAATTGGCAACAGATTAATAACAGTTTAGTAACCCATGTGTATACCATCATGGTTATTTCTAACCATAAATCCGAAGTTATTTCTAACATCTCTCACTGATTTTTAAGTTGCAAAAATGACAAACAAAAATCAAAAGCTATAGGTAATTGTATTTCCTCTCATGTATAAATTAATATTTTGGTTTATTTAGTTCTTTGAATGAATGGCCGTGTTATATATGGGTGTTCATTGTTTATCATTGTGTAGTGAAACTGAAGGGATGGTGGGTGAAGCTTTACTTGTTTTTAAAAGTCTATAAGTGGATTATAGGTACATGAAAACAAAATAAATTTATGTTACTACAGCTACAGCTTTCTATACATATGTAACCTGAATGAAACTGCACACAGAATGATGACGTGATATCAATCAGAAAATATTAGGACAGGAAATTGATTATATAATGCTGAGACATAGATGTGCACAAAATATCTTCAAAAAGCACATTAATGAAATTGGTTATGCTAAAAGCTATAAGAGAGACAGGTCTACTTTAAGACATTGAAATAAAATATTTCCTTGCGTATAGAATATATACTGTATGGAGACTCTGACTTTTATACAGTACTGATTCTGTTTAGTATGCCAAATATTCGCTATCAATTTTATAGATTAATTGCTGAACTTGTAATGGCACAGTTGGGCACACTAAGCATTTAATTCTTAGAGCTATCTAAACTACAATTCTCCTTCCTTTAAATAACTTGGTATGTATTATTCAACATATACATGATACAAAGTAAACCACCTACTTGCAGCTTTCTTTTCTTTCTTGAAAGACTTCCTGTCCAGTCGCTAATACGTCTCATTCTACTTTTAAGTGTGTCTTTCTTGGAGGACTCATCAGCCAATGTCCTGGATTTTCTGCATGGGAGTGTGTAAGAAGAATACTGCATGGGTACTCTGTGCTCTACTCTTGATGGAACATCAATGTCAGAAGCAAAAGAAACTCTATTACATAGGCTATGGTGTGCGCCTAGGTACTCATCAGACAATCGGCCTGGAGGCATGCCAGCTTCTAAATCAGAATGATTGTAGAGTTCACGGAGAGATGTCAAAGATGACCGCTGGTTGAAAAGTTGACTGTCTTCATGGGGAATCAAGCCACCATGAATGCTTGAGTCTAGGGTACTCCTGGTCACATAAGAGCCATCCATGTCATTGAGATCCCTATTGTTTCCCCATGGACAGTCATACCATGAAGAATCAGAACTGAGTGAACTTCCTTTGCTAGATCTAAGACCACAGTCATTAACTGTCAGTCCATGACTTGCTGTGTAATCCAGGCCTGAGTTCCTCTGAGGGTCATGTTGGCTTATTTCCTTAGATTCCAATGCAGGTGAGTACCTCAGTAATTGGACAGGTCCATCACATTCCTCAGAGGGGAGACTATTGCCACTGTTGTGGAATTCAACTCTTAGACAACCATCTAGTTTCCCCAAAGTTTTAATGAGTACTTTAGGACTCTTCCTTTCTTCAGCCTGCAGTGCTGATGCCATACTCTCGTGTATATCGTAGCAGTTTAAAATGTGTCCATTACAACCCATGAAGTCTACTGCATCAACTCCAACGTAATGGTACCCATTGTCAGGTAAATATGTGTTATTGTTACCCTGGCAACATCCTCCAGATACAGTTGATCTGAGCTTGGGGTGAGTGCTAGTTTTGGAGCCCTTAAGTGCAATATCACCATGCCTTGAGGAATATGGTTGGTTGCTCTTGCACTGGGAAAGACAGTTTCTTGCAAGTGTCCGTGATTTATAGCTTGTACTGCTATTACTTCGTTCCCACCCAGGAGAAGTCCAAGCCATTTCTTCTTTTGTGTGAATGCTATGGATTTTCAGAGAGCAGGTTTTCTGTTTGACATCAGATGCAGAACTGCTATTTGGACTCCGTGTTCCCTGAAGACTGTACTGGCTTTCTGAGTTCCCCATTTCTCTCTAAAATAAGAAACCATCACATTATGTTAATTCCATCACCCACATTAGTAATATATTAAGAACAGGAAGCAGATGTTTTCCTTTACCATTAAAGATGTATCTTGAGAAATCACCATTAGCATAATTTGGGGAACAATTTAAACTTTTTCTGGCTCCCCTAGCAAATCACTCCATTTGAATTCGCCTGTTTTCAGCTTCAAGCAGCCAAAATGTGGTGGAAAAATTGGACCATGAAGAAGGAGTTGCCCTGCAGCTTCTCCTAAAGTCACTTTATTATTTTTTTACAGACTGAATGATGCATTTTAAGATCACAAAGTGCTTTAATATGCGTTCTTTGTGAATGAAGCTGTATGGAAGTCCCTTAACTTTTCTAAATACAGAACAACATGTGTTCTTTTCATTAATGACCCCCTTAATGGCTACATATGGCAAACATTAGAACTGATGCAAGTGTACAAGATAACAGATAGTGGTTCTAAAGGATCCAACAAAATGTAGCATATACACTAGATGTATTTTGCATGGGATTTACAAAAAAAGGAAAATCAATGAAAACATTTTCTGTATGATAAGTGTACTAAGAACATACAAGACACCGGGACTCTTTTTGTTTAATGAACAACCTTATGTTTGCCATTGGATCCTTCATGGGTGAAAAATGAAAGCTACAGAATAGCAGCAGAGTCATTTAAATCATTGTTGCTTTGTATAGAGCAATCACTTATCCCCAGGTTAACCAGTCGTTGAAATAATGTTCTGGATGGATTAACATAAACGCAGCTAGCAGATGTTCCTAATTACACAACTCTACTAAATAAATTAGCTGCCCCTCTGTCAATGCAACACATTCAACTCAATGTACTTAATCTACTTGTGTTGAAAGGATGGAAAAAGTCACTACAGTTAAACAGATTATATTTTAAAGCAATATGCAGTAATGCATAAACATTGTCTTGTAGAACAAAGGACAAAAAGTAAAATAAAACATTGATGTTTATTTACCAAAATGTATTTTAGTTTATAGGCCAGCTGTGTACCCCTGTTTTAGCAGAATGTCTGAATTACACACATAATTCTTTGCCTGTTTGTGACCCTCAAGAATAGAATGGACCCCTATTATAGGCCACACGTACCACTACGTACCCTATATACCCATTTAAATGAAAAACTAATACATATCTTTGCCTAAAACATGGTAACCCAAATAAGCAATCATTTGCAGTTTGCGTTTTATGGCACGCCAAACAATTAACATTTTGATTCAGAAGTTAATGTTATTTTTTATTGATTATAGAGTGCCATCATATTCCAAGGATCTGCACAATTCTCAATTGACTGGGGGTGGGGGTGGTAGATAAATGGAACTGTCTCAAAAATTGTAGGGGCTAACACAGCGAGGGAACTTAAATATGCATGGGACAGATGTATGGCTAACCTTAATATAAGACAAGACTGATTAAGGTTTGAGTCTTTACAGCAAATATGGACGGACTAGATAGACCACCAAATTCTGTTTCTGTGTTTCTATAACACTACACTTCCATTTCTGGTTATTCTGCTATGTTCCTAGTCATATAATACAGAAAGTACAATATTTGAAATAGTCAAAGTAAGTGTCAATGGAATACACGACTACTGATATTTATCTGTGACTTGCGTTTCTCTTCTGCATACCTGTTAAACAAAGGAAATCGTCACAGTCTGTACGTGTTCCATTTCATTTCTTCAGGTACTTCTCTTGAAAGCGCTGTGCAAAACAAACATAACAGTGATTAAAATGGTATCTATGTCCTTGTATACCTACAATTGTTGTATCAAAGCTGATTGTTATCTAAGTTTCATTCCTACATCCGGAATGTTTCCATACAAAGAATCTTACTGTTTTCTGTATAGCACACCGTTAATTTACTTTTTTTTCAGTAATTAATAGTCAATCTCATTTCATTCCTCTAGAAGTTTTCATTAATGTGACATAAAGCAACTCAATAAAAAGAGATAAAAAAATGTATTAAATTTAACAATTTATTATTTACGGTATTTATTTTGAACATATTCTTGTCATTATTTTATTTTTCAAACAATATAATACCTAGTCTGCAAGATATAATTTTAACGATGACTGCCTATAGAAGGGATTTTTACGATCATGGATCTCCATCTGCTGGAGTATTCTATCTTCCATATGGTGGTATATTCAATAAATAGAGAGTTACAGTGTAAAAAAAATCATCTGCCAATACATATATAATGGAGGAGGAATACAGAACAAACTCATCAGGGTAAATTTCCAGGGTGGCACGAAGACTGGAGGACGTCAAATACATAGTTAAAACATCTCATCTACAGAGGCCTGTTTGTTGACTCTACACATCATTGGTACTACGGTAAAATACCAACTAAAAAACAACATATTTCTACCATGTATGTAAATAAATATTATGTTGTGATCGATCGGGAGCCTTTTTGAGCTAAAATATTTTGGCAGTTGAGTTCATGAGGTCTTTTCTTGGCTCAATGAAAACTAGGTTATAGAAAGGTAATCTAATCGCTACATCATATTCAATTTAGCTCACACCATAAAGGAAATGTATATCCTGTTTGTAGAAAAGCAAGGAAGTGGGTGGGAATCGCAATTTCACAAGGTTGTAGTTTCTAAATATGTTAAAAAAAAGTATCAATGTCACACATATCACTGGAATAATATGGCGAGGGAGCATATCAAGCCAAGTAAAAGCGACAGGAAGTCAATGAACATAAAACTCCAACGGACAGTCATAAACGCTTCCGAGACTGAAATCAAGGCGACTGTGTATTAGGTGAAACAATGTATTATTATTCCAGCTATTTTTACCACTTTTTTCTCAAGAAGATGTACTCTCCCACCCATTTAATATACCGGTATATTATGAAATCCCCAGGTGCCTTCAGAGATCTTTAGTGATTCAGGAGATCTCTGTCATGGATGTTCTGAAAACATTGCTTGATTTATGGAGCTCTGTCTCCTTCAATGTGAACAGTGTTACATGGAGAAATCCTGCTACTCTCCTAGTAGCTTACGCCTAATTTCAGCAAGACACAAGCCTACCCATACCTATTCATGTATGAACATGTCCTCCCAATACATTCTTGCTTCTTCAAGACAGGCTAGTGGACGATAGGCAGGCTTATGCAATAATATAAGTTTATAGGCTACAATAGCTTTTTAAAGGTGCAGTACCACAGCACTTACTGTACTTTCCAGTAAACCCCAGTCGTTCTTGTCTTTCCTTTAAAGGTTTGATCACATAAAAAAATAACTTTAAAAAAACAGTTTGGTTCCACAGCAATTATCGCATGACAAGTGTTTTCTATTGAACAATACTAGGGATGGTGTTTATAACACTCCATTTAGTTACAAATGGGTTGGCAGAACAAGTAGAACAGCACCTTTGAACTAAATACATCCTTTATATCTTAACGTCATGGTGAGTTGTAGGTGAGTTTCAATAAAATAAAGGATATATCGTTGTATGATACATAATGAATTCAACAAGAGATATTACAAAAACCCACATATAACAGGTTTCTGAATAGATCTATTTTTCGTTTACCCGAGCAACCAGTTGCTGAGGCTAAACGTAACGGCCGTCTCCTCGTATATAACATGTAATCAATACATTGCTGTCTTTTTAATCAGTTGCACTGAATGAAGAAAGTTCTGTATGTTGCAAATATAATCATTCTCTGTTTAAAACGGAGACAGGCTTAGGCAGATGACATAAACTTTCCCATGACTGCATGTAGTTTTGATCCAACCTGTGTACAAAGTATTCCAGAAAAAATAATTTGCATGTACGTGTTGCCCAAAAAGAGGTAGAAAGAACCTTTTTTTTGTGGCAGTAAACAGCAGTCTCAAGTGCAAGCAGCCAATTATAGACCCTTACACAGAATCGGATAAATGGTTTCATTCTCAATACTAGATGAACTAATAATGTTAAAACATACGCTTTATCGAGAAATTCTCTAAAAGACTGACGGGATGGGATGCCTGGGAGGCAATCGTTCTTAGCTAACCAAAGACGCTATCCCTGCTACAATTACACAAGGAGCTCAAAGTATAGACTGTGTATTTGTGTGATGGTTGTTTTAGTGGCATCATACTGATGTGTAATATAGTATGATGCAGAATATATGCAGCAAGTGAATATTATTCATTTATAATTTTCTATGCAATGCAAATTGAGGCTCACACACGGCATTCCCAGCACATCAGTAAAAATCAAGAATTAAAGTGCTATACAAGTGCTCACATCAACCTGTAATATTCCAATCATTTATGTACGTCAAGGCAGATTCAAATCACCAGCTGCCGTTGCTCTTCATCTGCTTACGTGACAGCTACTGCCATGTTGCACACCTAATCTTTTGGCAGTCGTGGCACCTCTAATATCTTGGCAAGCAAATAAGGAGCAGCAGGAGGAGGAAATTACAAGCAATGGAAAGGAAAGAAAGGAAATGACCTAAACTGATATTTGCACAGTACCATTTGGTCCAGCCCTCGCCGCATTTAAATGTATCACCAAGTAGAATAAAAAGGGGAATTTGTCTACTCGTAAGTCGTATAAATAGCATAAACGAAATCACACCTGATCGACACTGAATTATCAAGTGTGCACAGACAAAAACAGTGTAAATTAATGCTTGTGGGCATACAAACATTCTGTTACCAGGGCAATGCTGTCAGGTTTTACCTTGTACCTAATTAAAAAAATACTAATAAGAAAGAATGGTAGTGCATAATATTACCCTTGTAAAAAGCTTGAAAGGAAACAGTCCTATTTTCAGTGTGTACTGTTTAATATGATTAATAAGGTTTTCTTTTTATCATGAGTACATAAAATATTACATTAACAATATGACTATATGATTAAAAAGATAACGCAAAGCAGCATCAAACCAGAAGTGGTGGCTTCAAGGTTGGCCAACTTTCAGGACAAGTTCTAAGAGGAGAAAAGATATTTCTATTTCACGTAACATATTCCACACACATATATATAGAGAGACTGCAAGTAAAGATTCAAATATCAGATGGCTATTAAGGTTTGCAATTTACAAGCCCTGTGACTTTTGGCTCGGATAATGTTTTTATGGTGGTCATCTGTGCAGAATATGGAAATGTACTGCTTACAGCAAAACTAATATTCCAACACAGTTATTTTCTGCCTGAAAGGACAATTTGTTAATTGTGGCCAGATTTTAGAATTTTTAATCGATGAAATTACATTTGTTCAGGCTGAAACATTTTACTCCTGCACTCTGTCCTCACTAGAACTTCACAAACCCATGAAGGACCTTCTACCCTTGAATACTGGAAGCACTTAAGCTATGTAAGTATTTTCATATGCATTATTTAGAGTTGGAAGAAAATTAAGAAAATATACTTACCTTAGGAAGAATCTGCAGAGCAGCAGCTTCCTACTCCTTTTGCATCCCAATGATTTTGTGCCAACCCAAGCAGCCAATCTGTGGCAGGAAATGTCTTACAGCTATTCGCCTTCCCAAGATCCTCATGACATGATAGCCCTCTTGTAGATCAAAAAGTGCAACCAATTGTGTCATACTTGATGGAGCGCAACATAATTGCTTACATATTTTGCCACAAATGGCTTTAAACGTCCTTACGCAGGCCATATATTGTGTCTATTTGCAAAAAACTTTCCCTTCGCATATGGCATTGCATATGGCTTTGCTGGCATCAGTTCGGGCTAGTGGCCCCCATTATTGTTAGAGGTAACACAAAACTGTAGCAAACACTGGAAATACTGACTATAAATCACAATAGAAAAACAGGAGATACGGGACACCCTTTACGTGTTTTTTTGCTGCTGTTCTGCTTCAAGTAGCAAACACCTAGTTAGCCAAATTCTAGGTAACATGCTGACAGAAATGTGTCACGAGTTAATTTTGGTGCAATTTCCCTTTAATGGATATTTTTCTGCCGAAAGGTAATGCAAAACCAGTCAGCCCAATATGGCTATTTCTCAACATTTGACCAGCTGTGTCATTGTGTAATAAAATTGAAATGCTGCCATTATCAGAAAGAACATGAAGTATGATTTTTACTTTCATACATAAACATGTATTATGTTTCTTTCTTTACTAAGGAAACTTCTGTACAGCATGCTATTATTCTAGTAAGCATACAACGTTTATACAAAATACATAATAATCATTTTCATTACAGTACCTTAAAGGGTACAAACTGAAAAAATCAGTTTTCACAAGAATAAAAGGAACTATTGCTAAATTAACTCTTTCACTCGTTCCAATGTTGACTTTCTTTGGTCATTTCAAACTTCTTATAAAAATAAGTTTTCTCAGTCTGGTAAATAAGGACGTCTGCCAGATTTCCCCGGTCTCGGCAATTATGCAGACCATTTAGAATTAGCTGCTAATAATAACAATGTGTGTCTGCCCTACTATGTGTGGGGAATAGCGCTTTCCATACAAGAAGAATTACACAGACGTCTTACTTAATGATTTAACAGAAATGTAATTACACAATACTGGCTTGTTATGTAAAATAATCATTAAATATTTTCCCTTTTTTATATAAATTTCATAGATCAAATGTAACAGATCACTACCATCATGCTGCAGTGGCTCAGGGATTTCCATAGGTTGATTATCAATGAATTAGAGAAACCATGTTTTTGTCTTTTTCTCCTGGTCTCTTACAGGAAATGTTAAATTGCAGTAATATACAAAATTAAACCCAGATTTGGTGCCCAAGAGCAAAGTTAATTTAAGGGTGAGCTTTATGGCTTTTCATCACAGACCAATACTTAGTTCACATTAGATAACTATCGCCATATGCAGACAGATGCATCAATCACATGCCAAATATATACCAGATTGGGGGGCATACCTGGGAACTTCCGAGGGTACCCACTATTAGAGCGGCTTTGTTCGGAAGCAGGGTAGCTGTGAGTACGTGGGGCCCCGGGATGCTAATAGCCAAACACTGCACCCCAAACACAGAGATCTCCCAGGTATGTTGAAAAAGAAAAAAATATATATTTTTTTCTTAGGCCACATCCTACCATAAATTGTATTAGGAAACCTGGTCAGACACCACCTTAAGATTAGTGAAGGAACATAAGGGGCATAGGGTGCTGTAAAGATGTTACAAGGGACCAAGCACTTCAGATATTATGATGTAAGAAATGTGGTTTCCATAGTAGAATCATAACATGAAGATGTTCTGCTGACAAATGTCTGCTGACTGTTTCCCCTCCAGAATGATATTAGACATGGCAGGAGAGGGTGATAGGTTCCAGTCCGCTTTCAATAATGTGGGGGATGTGATCACCCAAGAGATATATATGGCAGTTTGCCCATGCCCTTCTAACTAGGCCAATGAAGGCCAAAAGGAACGTCTGGGGCTTGTTGGTTCTCTCGTGCAGGGGAAATTTGGTTCTGGACTGCCCTTGGGGCAGGATCAGTCTCATATGATGATGAAGAGAGCTAAAACTTGATAATCCCAAGCAGGGATACACAGTAGGACAGGCTATGAAGCAGCGGTCCATTCTTGGTTGAGTGTCTAAAATTTGTGTTGTATGTTCCTGTAATATGCAACAAAAGCTGCATAGCCATGTTTTTGTAATAGTATACCAGGAGATACCAGACAAAAATAAGCAGTTATCTGTACCTGTGATAACTTTGTCATACGGGCAAGTGTATCAGACAGCTTTGTGTACACAGAGTAATTTACTTTGGTCTGTAGTGCATGGTCTGTTAACTTCTTTTTGATATTTCCAGTAACATCAAACACACTAGTTTAAAGACTCAGAAAATAACTCAGGTGCTCACAGCTGGTGGCTTAATAAGATTTTTCTACTCAGCAAAAACTATTAAATGAAATACTTAAAGGGAAATGGTATTCCTAACTGGAGCTTCTTTATGTCGATGTAAATATTAATAAAAAAAAGATTTTGGACAGTCGACATTTCTATTAATCCAATTAAAATCAGAACCAGGAAGATGACTATGTTAGCTGTTGTGATACTTCATATTATGTTATTGTGACTTGAAGGTACATGGTGTATTACTCCTGTAGGGTAGGCAGTGTAGAGTTCCCACGTATATGAACATTGAAATTTTCCCCCACATATACTACAAGTGTCCAAGTGCACTTAGGGGGTCTTAGACCAGAGTTGAAAAGTAAACTTACTTATATATACAGTTGATGCATAATTTCACATTACTAATTGATGTTGTGCTGTGATTAATGGTAAAGACTCATCACTGATATATGTGAATTTACTGCAGGCCTCGGCTGTTGAGCTATACACAATGTCCTTGGCATTACTTGGCTCAGCATAATGTGCTAGTTGGAATAGGCATGCTATTCAGTTGGAAGGCGGAAGGTTAGGATATTATATCCTTGATAGAACTTAGAATTAAAAAGAAATGTAAAATTCCAAGGTTTTGAGTCAGAAGACTGTCTGCGGCTTGCTAAAAGTCTTTGTTTGTGACACAACTCGATACAGAAAACGTTTATTAGGCTGTAGCCCATACTTCTTATAGTGGTTTTAATAACCCTTCTGTTTTTTTCTATGTTTGTTAATGTCAAAAGATTGCAATGACTAACAAAAACAAATAAATAAGTCAAAATAAGATAAGTGGAAGTTATAAATAAACAAGGTGACCAACATGCCATGTCACTAAAAGTGGATTAAGGGTGCTCTGCCACATAGACAAAACATCACTTGCACTGTCCAGTGGGTGAAGCAAATAAACCTCTACACAAGTGTTTTACAATTTCCATGGCAATCGCGTCTAAGTGCAAGCTTTTGTGTCACGTGATCAGGGATGTCACTAGTGGGGCACAACGCCCAGGGTAACTTGACTTTTGCAAGGCTCCCCTTTGGCAACAACGTCATGTAACTGCAGTGCATTTTTGCAATTCCTAGCCCCTTATATATGCATGTAACAGTATTATTAATTACCATTTAAATAGGGTATAATATATGATATTAATAATTGCCCTATGTTCACCCAGTTGTTCTTGAACTTACTTGGGTGCTTGTTGCGCCCTTTTCATATCAAAGGGGGCCCCCATGTATCATAGGAACACGTACTCTAACACCATAGAGTCACATGCACACACATGCAAACAGCATATACCGGTACTCACACACAATGTCAAACACCATACACATACATATATTCACACTCTCCTTCTCTCCCTTTCACCACCTCTCTCACAGTTCTACCTCTCACAGTTTCCCCCATCTCTTCTCACAGCCCTTTCCCTACCTCTCTTGTTCTCACAGCTTCCCCCCCCCCTACCTCAGACTTACCCCTCTCACAGCCATCATTCTCCCGCAGCTCTCCTCCTCTCACAGCCATCATTCTCCCTCTCTCTTGCATTCGATAATAAAGCACCTATAATACCCCCTATGGCTCATCTGCAACACATAAGGGCACCACTCTAATATATTAATCTGCACACTACTTCAACAAGATGGCATTATCATAATCATATTACCTATTTCATTTCTTCTTCATACCTGTACTTAATGCAATGCTATTAGCCCCCCTCCAGACCCCCTACTCTTTTAATAACTGAGCTTGATCTGTATCCAACAAAAGGGGGGGACTGGTAGAAGAGGGGCCCTCACATAGACCATGTGCCATGATATATCAAGACAAGCTTTGGTCTTGTATGTGATTCCAGGGCCGGCCCTACAATAGGGCAGACTGGGGCAATTGCCCCAGGCGGCACTTTGGAAGGGGCGGCACTTTGCCGCCCCGAGCGTTTTTTTTTTTTAAACGGAAGAGAGAGAGAGGGGCGCTGAGTGGTTTTCTCTTACCCGCTCGGCGCCCCTCTCTCTCTCTCCTCTGCGGCGAGTCTCCCTCTTCGGTCTTGGTGCCGGCTTGTAATGCTGAGCGCCGGAAGTGGCGTCAATTTCCGGCGCTCAGAATTACAAGCCGGCACGGTGGCAGAGCAGGGAGACTCGCCGCAGGACTCTTAAAGGTAAGTACCGGCGTCGGCGAAGTTTAAAATGCCGCCTCCCCCCCGCCGACGCCGGCGGCATTTTAAACTTCGCCCCAGGCGGCGTTACGCCTTC
>VKOC01046637.1:0-152652 GCA_009364415.1 Spea multiplicata | reverse complement strand
TGTCCTTGGCATTACTTGGCTCAGCATAATGTGCTAGTTGGAATAGGCATGCTATTCAGTTGGAAGGCGGAAGGTTAGGATATTATATCCTTGATAGAACTTAGAATTAAAAAGAAATGTAAAATTCCAAGGTTTTGAGTCAGAAGACTGTCTGCGGCTTGCTAAAAGTCTTTGTTTGTGACACAACTCGATACAGAAAACGTTTATTAGGCTGTAGCCCATACTTCTTATAGTGGTTTTAATAACCCTTCTGTTTTTTTCTATGTTTGTTAATGTCAAAAGATTGCAATGACTAACAAAAACAAATAAATAAGTCAAAATAAGATAAGTGGAAGTTATAAATAAACAAGGTGACCAACATGCCATGTCACTAAAAGTGGATTAAGGGTGCTCTGCCACATAGACAAAACATCACTTGCACTGTCCAGTGGGTGAAGCAAATAAACCTCTACACAAGTGTTTTACAATTTCCATGGCAATCGCGTCTAAGTGCAAGCTTTTGTGTCACGTGATCAGGGATGTCACTAGTGGGGCACAACGCCCAGGGTAACTTGACTTTTGCAAGGCTCCCCTTTGGCAACAACGTCATGTAACTGCAGTGCATTTTTGCAATTCCTAGCCCCTTATATATGCATGTAACAGTATTATTAATTACCATTTAAATAGGGTATAATATATGATATTAATAATTGCCCTATGTTCACCCAGTTGTTCTTGAACTTACTTGGGTGCTTGTTGCGCCCTTTTCATATCAAAGGGGGCCCCCATGTATCATAGGAACACGTACTCTAACACCATAGAGTCACATGCACACACATGCAAACAGCATATACCGGTACTCACACACAATGTCAAACACCATACACATACATATATTCACACTCTCCTTCTCTCCCTTTCACCACCTCTCTCACAGTTCTACCTCTCACAGTTTCCCCCATCTCTTCTCACAGCCCTTTCCCTACCTCTCTTGTTCTCACAGCTTCCCCCCCCCCTACCTCAGACTTACCCCTCTCACAGCCATCATTCTCCCGCAGCTCTCCTCCTCTCACAGCCATCATTCTCCCTCTCTCTTGCATTCGATAATAAAGCACCTATAATACCCCCTATGGCTCATCTGCAACACATAAGGGCACCACTCTAATATATTAATCTGCACACTACTTCAACAAGATGGCATTATCATAATCATATTACCTATTTCATTTCTTCTTCATACCTGTACTTAATGCAATGCTATTAGCCCCCCTCCAGACCCCCTACTCTTTTAATAACTGAGCTTGATCTGTATCCAACAAAAGGGGGGGACTGGTAGAAGAGGGGCCCTCACATAGACCATGTGCCATGATATATCAAGACAAGCTTTGGTCTTGTATGTGATTCCAGGGCCGGCCCTACAATAGGGCAGACTGGGGCAATTGCCCCAGGCGGCACTTTGGAAGGGGCGGCACTTTGCCGCCCCGAGCGGTTTTTTTTTTTAAACGGAAGAGAGAGAGAGGGGCGCTGAGTGGTTTTCTCTTACCCGCTCGGCGCCCCTCTCTCTCTCTCCTCTGCGGCGA
The DNA here is from genome assembly GCA_009364415.1 of Spea multiplicata. Classification (NCBI taxonomy): domain Eukaryota; kingdom Metazoa; phylum Chordata; class Amphibia; order Anura; family Pelobatidae; genus Spea; species Spea multiplicata. The sequence goes on along the minus strand of VKOC01046637.1, from coordinate 151,093 downwards.
GTCTCCCTCTTCGGTCTTGGTGCCGGCTTGTAATGCTGAGCGCCGGAAGTGGCGTCAATTTCCGGCGCTCAGAATTACAAGCCGGCACGGTGGCAGAGCAGGGAGACTCGCCGCAGGACTCTTAAAGGTAAGTACCGGCGTCGGCGAAGTTTAAAATGCCGCCTCCCCCCCGCCGACGCCGGCGGCATTTTAAACTTCGCCCCAGGCGGCGTTACGCCTTCGGCCGGCCCTGTGTGATGTATATAGATGTTTCAGTATGTATGATACAATTAATGTTATCTTCCATGAGAAAGTTAAGGAGTAGACGCTGCATATCCTTGGGAACGTAAATTCGGATGGGGGATACATGGTAAGACTACCAAGTCCTGAGTTACTATCTAGGAGGTAACACCTGGTGATAAGGGTGACCAAGGATAAATTCCAAACACATATGTAATGGTTTTAAGTTAATTCTTAGACCAGAGCGTCTCTCACAGGTAAAGTAAGAAATTACAATGGTGTAAATATGAGTAGAAATCCTAATTTTAATGGGTAAAACCCACTGTTATGATTGGAGAATTCCAATCAAGAGGTGGAGGCTATGATAATAAGCCCTGTTTTTAAGCTTATGTCTTTAATAATTAAAAAAAAACGGACCTTAAAAACTGACCCTGATATAGACAGACCCGGACGGGCTGATTCACCAAATTTACTGCAGAGAATTGGAATTTTAAGATCCTGACACCATATTTCACTCTTGGAGTTACTTTGAGTTCTAACCTATATAACTTGTAGAAAGTGATATTCTTTCCATTCAATTTCTTGCCACTGAACCTGGATTAATTTCTACAAGGACCAGTTGGATCACAGCAACGAGTGGTGGTAAATATAATTGTTTTATTATTCTGAATAGAGATGAATTTTGTCTTCTTCATATAGAATTCCCTGTTTCTGGGAAATAGTATATTGCATTATTGTATATGGCGGCTTGTGAGACTGCAGCTTATAACCCGTGATAATAACAATAATGAAAAGGTATTTTTACCTGTAGAAGAAGCTTGACATTATTTGCATCTATTAGGAACTTCACTAAATACTCTTAGACATTATTACATTATTTTAATTTGTCCTATTGGTTAAACTAATATAAGAGAGATAGTGATATCTTCGTTACTGCCCTGATTATTATCAATTTTTGGTTGCTGAGTGGAATGGAAATTAACTGTTTGTTAGACTCATAAAGTACCAATTCATATTGATAACTATCGATAATATACTGTATTTGAATTGATTCATTTTTGACATGTTTTAAGAACTTTGTGTTTTATATCATGCACTGTGTGACCCATATACAGATTTTACAAATTGCATTTACAATAAATATTTTTGATTGACTATCTTGGTGATCTATATCTGATTTGAATTATAATTTTCGGCGATCTGAAAGGATTTAGGATCGGAGATAAAATATAGGGTATCTCCTTAAATTAATCTTGTGGATGTGGTACCACAATAATTGGTAGCGTCGTTATTTTGCGTGTGTGATAAAATATTGGTTTTGCCTATTTTGTCTCATTAATATCCCTAACAAAATGTAGGTGTGGACAGTCATTCATAGATCACAGGAGCAAAATCTGCTTCACCGATCTCTGTCTTAGCTCTAAATGAGTTATGCTTAACTTAAAATGCTGCTCGTTTTGATTGCTGGCTGTGGTTCACTACCTAGTTAAAGGCAGCACTTCTGGGTCTAGTACATATTCATGACTGAGGAATTGTTGATTTTGTGGGCCCAGATTGCCAACACAAAATAAACTGTTTGGGTAAAAACTGGCCACAGATTTAATATGTATGGGAAACAAATCCAGCAACAGATTGTTAATATGATAAAGTAATTCTTATATGGTACATACATTTCCCAATTTGTTTCCAATCACCCCCTGACAATGACATTCCCTTTTCCAATACATATAACACCACAATTAACCCCAACAACAAAACCAATCGGCAAAGAGCATACCGAGATGCCCCTTTCCCATACCAGGTTCTGAGTCACAAACCAGCTTGAAACCATCAATACCAACCAAACCAAAACCCTTTATTTATTATTAACCAATCATTATTCCCTATGCATCTTACACTGACCAGCCAAACCCATATGACACTGACAAGAAAAAAAAACATTTGCACCATAGCAATAAAATAGAAGGGGTGGAAATTCAGATAAGAAAAACTGGTTAAAAGTTACGATCACAAATGGAGGAACCTATCTATACAGGACCTCCCAAGATCCTTTAACCAATGTCCCTTAGCCCCATGACTGTTACAACTGAGCCAGATCTAAAGAACCTCGAAATAAAATGTAAAAAAAGACATATAATAGTACAATAAAGTATGTGCACTGTCATTGTTATTAAATTCATAGAGAATGCATAGGACATTATCAGAAATGAGGCAAGGCCCAGGCTTTCAGATGGACTCACAATTAAGAAGTACAAACGAGAATCTTCCACAGCAAAAGTCTCTGGAGATCTCAGAATTTGTACCCATTCATCAAGTAGAGCATTTTGTGAGGTCAAAGAACCTGGTTCTAATTCATCCCAAAGGGGTTCAGTAAGATTAAGGGAAGGGCTCTGTGCAGGCCACTGGAGTTCACACCAAACTTGTCAAATCATGTTTTTAAGCACCTTGCTTCCTACACAGGGAAAAAAACCATGCTGGAACAGAAAACAGCCTTCCCCGAACTGGCGCCACACTAAAATGTCTATGTATGCTGTAGCATTAACATTACCCTTTACTGGAAATAAAGAGGCCAAACCCTGAAAAACAGCCCCAGACAATTATGCCTCCTCTATCAAACTTTACAGTAGGCACTATGCATTCTGGTAGGTAGCGTTCTCCTGGCACCAAGATTGTCCATCAGATGTCTGGATAGTGAAGTGTGATTCATTACTCCAGAGAACACATTTCCACTGCTCCAGAGTCCGGTGGCTTTACACCACTTCGGCCGACATTTTGCATTGTGACTTCTGGCTTGGGTGCGGCTGCTCAGCCCTGGAAACCCATTTCATGAAGCTACTGATGCACATTGCTTGTGCTGATGTTGCTTCTAGGGACAAGTTGGAAATCAGTAATGACTCTGTAAGGTTTTTTATATGCTAAATGCTCTCAGGGGCCCCTCTCTGTGATGATGTGTGGTCTACCAATTTGTGGCTGAGCTGTTGTTACTCCTAGACACTTCCTTTTTACAATAATAGCACTTACAGTGGGCAGATCTATCAGGGCATACATTTAATGAATTGACTTGTAGCACTGTTGACATTCTTGGGATAGTGTCATGTGTAAAGTCATTGAGCTCTCCAGTATGACCTATTCTACTGCCAATGGAGATGGCATATTTTTGGGCTTGATGTTATACACCTATCATCAATGAGTGTGGCTGAAATTCAATAATTAGGAGGGGCGTCAACGTACTTGGTCATATAGTGTATAGTTCACCTTTGTGGTACCAAAGGGCCATCCAAGAGTATCAACAGTTGCAAGCTGAGGTTGGGTCTGGGTCATAGCAGACAAGGTCCGAGGACAAGCCAAGTGGGGAAATGGGGATTCAAACAAAGTACTAATCAAACCAAGGCACAGGTGAAATTGGCTTATGGAACCAACAATGTTGATCTTTCACAACGGGATCTTATTCAGTAATGTACAATGTGTGTGGACAGTGATTGTATACGCGCCCATTGGTTAACAATGAAGATGTGATAAATCAAGGAGATAGAAATCTAACTGTCTATCATGTGTGAAGAGGCAGGTGGCGATGTGACAGATATGGATCCAAGCCTGGTATTACCCAACTCAAACTGTTATAGAAATATAATTTGTTTTTATTGATTAGAATGTATAAAAAGAACATTTCTTTGTTAAATAAGTTTAAATGTTGATTGCCATGAGACATGCATAATGTTTGAGGAGCACTTTAAAAGGAACTCATACATTGTTATACAATATCATCAACCAGTTAAAGAGAAAATATCAAACATTGCAATTTCCTTGATGAAAACTGTCATACTCTATTTCCAGGTCCCATTAATTTGTGACGAATATGTTTCATTAGATAGCAAAAAAGCTCTAATTGGCTTTAAATCTAATGGAGAACCAGCAGTTACCTGTTTAGTCAAAAAAAGTTTCATTATTGATGCTGGACGGAGTGACATCCAAAACAAAATTTTCCATAGGCTTGACATTTCAATTTCAATAGGGTTCAATAATAAAATACTGAAAGATGTGACAAAACAGTGTTTGTGAAAATACCGAATTAGAATAGATTTTAATTCATGCAAATTTATGCAAAACAATTATAAAATGAATTCAGATGTGATAAATTAGAATAAATTAAAACACTGCTCAACAATCCAATTAACCTTTGAGATCTATGGAAGACTTACAATAGAAGATTATTTGTGTTTGTGTTAAGCACTAAAGGTATAAAAGCGGTTACAATTTAAAAACATCCCATTTTTTTCTATTATCAATTATTAATAATTACCACTAGTAATTACAGAGGTTAAATGTTTGATGTCATCAGAAAAAAAATCACAATTACAAATTAATTTTTAGCAACTAGGTCTAGTACTTTTCTTGCACTGAACAAGAAAGTCCCATATAACGTCAAGTAGGGAATTCAAAGTTAAAGGTAAATATAACAGAGGAGCTGTCAGCTCTTGGCCAAAGCTTTATTCACTAATTTCTAAAACTATAGCTTGTGGGTTATTTCAATCAGCGTTATTATTAAGGTGGCTGCACCTATATTATTGTGGTTTACCTATATACAGATGTTTACTCGAGACCTAGGCTACCCATAGTTTCCCCTAATTCCAGGGTGAAGCTTAATTTATGTTGCAGGGCTAGCCATGTGTAGAGACAAGGCTAGTCTGCTTAGACAGTGGTTGTGAAGTGCAGTGAACAAACAAGTTGGCATAACATTGAAAGGGAGTTTGAGTAACAACGGCCCTCTGCTGGAATTTGAAGGGACTGGGGAAGCAAGTCCCAAGTATGCATGTCAGGGACTCCTAAGTCAAGAAGACCTATTATCTACAAGTGAGGTCATGGCAGGTACCTACAACTCTAGAAATATACAGGGCGAACAAAATTGTAGAATACCGGTATGTTTCTAGAAAAAGTTATACTTTCCTTAACAAGAGTAGTGGGCAACTGGTCGGGCCACATGTCCACTTACCATACCACTGAACTCGCCAATCTCATTGCAATGGTGGCCCTTAGATGATACATTGCAGCTAAATACATGTATGAATAATGTTGCTAATTAGGGTAAGAGACATTATTGATATACGTATACTGTATGTACTGTATTCCCTTTGGTAATATTTCCCTTATCTGCTGGCAAAATACCAACATGGTGGAATACTTAACCTTGGCTAATACTCTCCTGGGAAAGCAACACTTTTTTTAAATTAGAGTGTGGTATGTAACATTCACTACACAGTCTATACATTGTACACTCCCCGAATAAAATGGCATTTCTGGTAACACCAGTGCAAAATAAGATATACCCATGTCAAGTAAAATAGTTCATATAAATAGATTCCAGCTAGTGCCTGCGATAACATCAGAACTTATTTTCTTTGTGCCGCCATCACACAAAATAGAGCAAAAATCTTGAGAAAGTTTAATAAAGAAAGCAGTGGAAACAAAATTTAGTGCAGTAAATGTTTATCTCTGTGACATTTGGTTGAACTGCTTGTGGTGAAATATCCCAGTGTAAGTGATTTAAGACTCAGTAGGTGAGTGTGTTTTTCATTAACAATTCTTTCTGAAGATGTATACCTCCTATATAATTCACAGGCTTATTTCTTTAACGTGATGCCAAGGTTATGTAGGGCTTTGATAACCACACTATAAGTAAGACTGGTAAGGTCTTTGGAATAATGTAATATAATATAATATGAAGGATTATATCCAACATTTGGCAAAATCATCTCTTCTTATGAGGAAGTTGCTGAATTTTCTTCGTGCATAATGCAGTTAATAAATTGAGATTTGTGGCTTGCAGTTCAAGAGAAAATAAGTGTCTTCTAACCAATTTCCCTAATCCTTGGGCACAGTTTCCTTAAATCTTAATCTGGTAGGTGTGTTAATAACTACAATCTGGATCAATGTGGACGCTAGAAGGACATTTTGTATTTGTTCGTTTGGAAATGGTTTTGCTAGAAAGAACACACTGAATTTCTATTTGTTTCCAAGTATGTAGGATATTAATAGAATACAATCTAGATCAATTGTCAGACACAGTCAAGAAAGGAAGAACTGGTAGCAGATCCAATGTTTTCAAGAAATTATGTAGAGAATACAGAAAGGCCTGTTACCTTCTTCACAATGAATATTGTCAGCACAAGATAGATGAGGTCTACCAATGAAGTAATAGCGTCCATCACTATGTCCTCAAAATGTTATCCAATTGTTTACATAGTGCTGTTAGATATATATATGAAGAAAAAGTCATGGTGGATGGAGCACACTTCTCTAAACCATATCAGAGAACACGTGTCTACAAAATATGTAATAGAAAGAAAACAACTTTTAATCCTTATAAGTAGAGATGGTCTAAGAGACTAGGAAAATAAAGAAGGATATAAAGTAAAGAAGAAGGAAGAGAGGAATCTCCAGCAGTACGATTAAATTAAGTCAAATGATCGAGGCAATATATATTTACACACATACCCCAGTTTATATATGTACTCTATTACCCAGGAGTCTTAGGCATTCGCTACTTTTTAGAAAAGTAGCCACCTTTCCTCTGTGTGCATGTTATCAATTCCTCAGCCGACTCCACTGTGGACAGCCACTCCTCACTTGTAGGCACAATTTCGAATAACACAGGGTTATTCATTGGTCCACTTCAGCAGACAAATTGTTACAGAGTGTTAATAAGAAGTGAAGCTGTGACACGTATTGTGAACTCTCTGTCGGGCATATAGACCTGCCTGTACCACAAAAAGTGCGGCCAACATGGCCCACCTGCTCCCCAAAAAGGGGGACCCTCTTTTGTCTCCCCCAAGGAGCCCTTTTTCTCTCCTACCCCTGGAACCCCTGCAGCCTCCCTCTCTCTCTGATCTACCACTAGACCCTCTCTAACCCCCTGACCAGAGAAGGAGACCTCGACCTACGCTGACCCACCAAAATCGCCCCCCTTACACTTCTATGGCCCTCACCCCTACCTCCCTAGCACCTCTCTCCAAAAAAGTACCCTCACCAACTACACCATCCACACCTCCGCTTCCCAACCTACAGCTGCCGCCTCCAGCACTCAAGTGCTGCGGAGGCCTGGTCCGCCTCACTGGCTTCCTGTCTCCCATTGCGCGTAGCCACCTGAATCCCCTCCAGTAACTCTTCCACGGCTGGATCCATCCTGCAAGAAAAAAAAAAAACCAAGCTTTTCCAACATAAAATTCAGGAAAAAAAGCTAATTAAAAGTGACAGTCTCAAAATAGAGCAACCTATTTATACAGGACCTCCCAAAGTCCATTAACCAATGTCCCTAAACCCCATTATCCTAAGCCCACCTACTCACCCAGTCAAGTCCCCTTTCACTTAGCTACACTGGTTCCATGGTTTACAAAAGTGGTGTAGAGTAGTTTTGACATAGAATGTGAGTTAGTTTTGTTCCTATAACGTATATGATGGGTTGCTTAATAACATTCAAGGACACAGAAATACAGATTGTTGAGCTTATATACGGTGTATAAAGGTGGTCCAGAATTTGACCCATATTCTACTTTCACAGAATAAAATGCCTTTTTTTGTGATATTTGTCTTGCCCCTTTTCTTACTTGTGTATATTTAGCTCTGTCTTTGGTTTTAATAAAGGAGTCCTGTTTTCACCCCATGAGTGCTGCCTGATGTTTGGGGTGGGCTGTAACCATGCTGTGTAGCTAAGCTTCGGATAGCCACAGTGCCAACGCAGCTCCGGTGCAGTGGCATCCCCCCTTCTATCTACAATGCTGGTTCTGTCTGGCGCTGAAGGGGTTACTTGTTGGTGTCCCGGCAGGAGGAAGCAACGTTTGGCGGGAGTACCCAGGCGGGGTACAGGTCGGTCCCGTCACAACAACCACCACTCTACCTCTCACCTTTTCTCTGTGCCTTACGTTTGTCACCCCATTCCCTCAAGATTGTAAGATTGCGAGCCTGGCTCTCTCCACCTAATGTATCAGTTTGTCTTAGTCTGTCAATGCAATGAAGAAGATGTGGAAGCGGTCAGCAGAAGGAGAAGTGGTTGGCAGAGGCAGTAGGGAAACATTTAGAGAGAGTGAAAAAGAATGTGGGAGAGTGAGTGTATAAGAGTGTGAGTTAATGTAAGTGAATGTGGGCCTATGTATTTTTAATTAAAAATTGTGCTTTTTGCTTTATTTTCATCAGATTCGTGGGTGGTCTGGCCTCGTTTTTGTAATTTTGCACGAATCATCAAATTCACCAAAATTCTGTTAATTTACAATTCGTATGAATGCAAATGCAAAAGTCTAATGACAACCCTGTGTCCTGTGATTCTACCTGCAAAATAAACCTAGATATCCGGCTATCCTACAGTGCTTTGTCATCCTGTTCGCTTATTTTAGGTTTCAACCCCTTGCTAGGTGTTCCAGAGTGAAGAACATTTGCAGTGTGTGCTCCAGCAGATGTGGCAGGGAGCAGACAGTTGAGCAGCAGTAGGGCACAGGGACAGGGCAGGCACTGGCCGGCAGAAACACATTCAGCCTCTTTGTACGTTACTTAATGTCCCCAATGTTTGAACATTTTTAACCCCTTAATGACAAAGCCCGTACATGTATGGGCTCAAAATGCATTGTTTTCAATGGAATTTGCGACCGCCTGCCCCATGATTTATATGCAGATTAATACTTATATTAAAAGATTTCTCAGAATTGTTGCAGCATAAAATCTAATATAGAACAAAGGGGAGATACATTGTTTTTAATATATTCATAAGCAATAGTAGACAACCCTAACCAGGTCCAATGAGTGGTATTTTCAAAGTATTTTAACTTAGCAATAGAACAAGCATGTTGCTTTATTTTATAATGCTAAAACCTATTAACATTACTATGCAAGGCAAGGTTTCACAGTTTATTATGCAGCCCAGTTATTTGCATAATTTCAATTTAATTTATTTTTAGACTAGTTTTGCTAGTACTAGCATATCACATCCATATAAATCACTGCTACATAAATCCACCTTTCTGCTCTACAGTTTCTTATTCATAAGATCACTCAATCTTAGATAAAGTCTCATGGGATAAAACTATTTACAATTCATATATTATGTCCAGAGGTCAATGCATGCACTTGACTAAGGACATTACCTAAGTCTCAATGCACTGAGATTAGTAAAATATTTTTCAAACTTAATTACTCATCTTTAATTCATGAGCCTATGCCTTAAAGTGTCTGAATGTCTTTTGCGATTATTTAAAGCTAAACTGTAAAAGGATAATTTTATGTACACTATAAATATGGTTTGAGTTATGCTAACTATTCTTATTGTCTGTCAAGGAATACATAGTTCATTGTAACAAGATCATTAGAAAGTACAATATTACAGTAAGAAGGATGCAAAGTGAATATTACAGGTCATTGTAGAGAGTTATGATATAAAAGCCCCCAGCAGAGGTGGTAGAATCCGTTAACATGGTATATCAAGGTATCCTGAATGTAAGACCATGATGGGCCAAATGCTTCTTTCTGCCATTACTTTCAGTGTAGTAGGACTTTTAATAACTGTGTATATTGTTGACATCTTTAATAAAGCTCAACGTACCTACAGAGTCTACAAATCTTAGGTTCATGAAGTTGAAGAGCTTCAATGTAAACCTAACATTTATGTTCACAAAAAAAGAAGTTTCAAATAGCAGCCGTGGAATACTATTACACTATTTTGTAACACTAATTAAAAGTATACAAACATAATCATGTCCAACTCTATAAAGGGAGGGAGTACAGAACAAAACTAATTAGGAGCAGGCTTCCTTTGTCAAATGGTCACACGGAGACAAAATGGTAGTAAAGAAACCATGGAACCAATTGGAAATGGGTTCTCCGTGTTACTTATTAACAGGTTTAACACTCATTCATTAAACCCTATTTGTTGTCGACCATGTATATTTCACATTGCATCCAAATATAAGGATAAATAATTAAAATAAAATAAACAACTAGGTTGGATTTTGTAGGGACTCTTCTGAGCCTCCTGAGGTACAGAGAACAAATAATGTACTTTTTTACTTTACTGCATTCATGTACGTTCTTAACTGAAAATTCATAAATATTCAATATATTCCATACTACCAACTGTAAGTATATATGTTTTCATTTAATAGTTCATAGCAATATTGTCTAATAATTATTTCTCTTAATTCTCTGGGTTCCTTTTTCTCTTTTGTAATAACAAGAGCAGATCTTTAATCTAGGTACGTCACACTAGGCAGACAGAATAATATCCTTGACAGGCTTGGCATTTTAATATTTAAAGGACATTGTGGACATGCTCCTGCAAGCTATTAATTAAAACCAAATTTCCTTGTAGATACGATTGTGCAGGAAATACATTACCTGAGCCTTTTTTCTTAGGTTCTTCTAGTTATCATTATTCTGATGTGTGTATTTCTCCGTGACAAGGCATTTCAGACACTATTTTTTCTTCATCTATTTAAAATGTAACATTCATTATAATATTTTCTCTTTGCTAGTAGATGGGCATCCACAAATTTCTGCTTTTTTGGATTTCCAAAATGTATGTTGCATTTACGTAAACATAAGCTCAAGTATATGTTTATGTATAACAAAAATATATTATAAGAACCAACATATAATTGTAAAGATTTGTTTAGCTGACTATGTAACTTTGAAATCAATGAAGGAGAGACAATGGAAGCAATTAGAGAGTTGAAGCCCCATGGAATTAGAGCAAAGATATTTTAATACCTGTTATAATGTTATTAAAATAAATTCCATTAGGCATGCTATATGCAGGAAATTGTAATTCTCAAATGAAATAACTGTACATTGGATTATCTTACTTTTTACCATAAAACATATACCCTATTTTATTTGTAAAGCATTGATAAATTATTATGATTTGGAGACATTGTTTCAGCCCTTGAGAAGATAAATCCAGTTTGAAGATTGAAGCCACCACAGAAACACTGTGGGTTTGGAAAGATTCCAGATTTCCCATAAACAGTCTGTAGACAAATAAAGGAAAGCGGATGGATGTCAAGTGAAATTATACTGAGTGTAAGCACTACAGATGCTTCTTCAATCAGAAATGTTCATTAACTTGCTGAGTTAAACACATAAGCACACATTTTGGCAGGTAGCCACAACACCTTGAATTGCAAAAGTCTAAAACTGCATTAGGAGGTGAATCATTCCAAGAAATGTCACCCTGGACACTAATTTTGAATTGAGTGTTAGAGTATAATTCCCCTATATGAGTGTTTTTAAACATATGTTATTATTGAGTTTACTGGCTATGTATTAGAAGAGATGTCCTCCATATCCGAGAGTTTAGAATCCTTAGGTGTGGAAATCCCAGTGCAGAGGAAAATCGGAGGAAATAATCTTTAATTATGAGGAAACAGCTTATTGATTCAAGGAGAAATCTGACTGCCATTTTGGGGTCAAGAAGGAATTTTGTCCCTGGTTAGTGCAAAAATTGGAAAGAGCCAAACTGGGGTTTTTTGCCTTCTTTTGGATCAACAGCAACAAATTAACAGATATAGGAAAGGCTGAACTTGATGGACGCATGTCTTTTTTCAGCCTATATAACTATGTAACTCAAATTTTACCATGACACACATATATATATATACATATAGTAATACTTACAGCACATGCATACCTGGGAATTTCCCAGGACGGCTCCATGTGTAATGGACCGGGCAGGGTAGTAGGAGATCCGCAATGCAGAACCTGGACACGAGCCAGAGCAGGCGAGCACACAGGTGAGTAGTCACAAACAAAGCCAAGGTCAAGGATTGGAGAAATCAAGATCAACGTGAGACGAAGCCGAAGTCAGGACTGGAGCAAGCAGGACAATCGTGAAGCAAAGCCGGGGTCTATGATTGGAGAGATCAGGATCAATGGGAGACGAAGCCAAAGCCAGAATCAGAACAACACAGGAACCGCAACAGAGCCCACAGTAGGAGATAAGCAATCCATGGACTGCTAAAGCACCCTTAAATAGCCCAGGGAGATAACCCCGCCTCCAGCAACTTGCAGGGAAAAACAGGTACTGTTCCTTTAAATTGTGGGTTGCACATGTGCAGTCAGTTACTAGTTGGCCATCTTTGATGTGGCATGAGTCTTCAGGTTCCGGCGGCCATTTTTGGAGTGGCGCTCGCATGCATGTAGTGCATGAAAGGGATGGCACGGTGACTCAAGGCTCTAGTGCGTCGGCGGGAGACTGCTATGGCCGTAGTAGTTACAGGCAGGGTGGTTACACCATGGAGCTCTCCTTCTTCTGGTGGGTGGTTATGTATGGTGGCGATCCTAGCCCCAGGGTGCCTTTTGTGGGAGGCAATGTTGGCAGGGATCCAGTGAAAGTGGGTGAAATGTGGGCAAAGCCTATGTATGGTCATGCACTGCTCTCCTGCTCAGAGGAGGAAGAAGCTGCCCCATACACCAGGACTTCACCTGAAAACTCTGGGTCAAACCCAAGTATAAGCATATGTATGATAATCATATTGACAGATATACCTTACTGATATATAGGATGAAACAATAATATTATGCTATCTTTATGTGGCCTCCTGCAATATATTATTCTATCAATGCTACACTACATGGACAATTTTATTGGGTCACTTTCCCATCACACCAACAGGGAATTATATGACATTGTATTTTAAAACCGTGGACATTAATATGAAGCTAGACCCCCCTTTACAGCTATAACAGCCTCCATTCTTCTGGGAAGGCTTTCCATAAGATCTTGGAGTGTTTCTGTGGGATTTTTTGCCCATTCATCTAGTAGAGCATGTGTGAGGTCAGGCACTGATGTTGGATGAGAAGATCTGGCTCGCAATCTTCATTCCAGTTCATTCCGAAAGTGTTTGATGGGGTTGAGTGCTCTGTGTGGGCCAATCAAGTTCTTCCATACCAACCATGTCTTTATGAAGAGGAAAAGTTAACATTACTGAGCTCTTTAGTACTACCCATTCTACGGCCAGTCTTTGTCTCTGCGTCTGGGTGCGATTGTTTTTAATAGACCTCTAATATAAAAAGTTCCACTTGGACAAAACATTTTAAATTTTACATTATTAAATAATTGTTTCTAGGAAGGATTTTGACATTCAACAGTAGTAGGAAATGTGTTTACGATGTTGCATAAAGTAATTAAAGTATTAAGTTATGCAGAATAGGTGGAGCAGGACCTCTTAAAAGGTGCGATTCAGCCCACATTAAAAGTTCTTTGGATTTTTATGATGAAGATACTGGGCTACAAAAAACGAAACAAACAAAATGTGCCTAGGCGGTATGACCTAAGTGCTCAAGACCACAACAAAGATTTAAAGACGAATAAGGTAACACAATATATGCAGAGCCCACTGAGTAGGTCACATTTACTTTAAAGAAAGGTTAAATCAGATCCCCGTGTCTCTCTGTAACACCATTCATTAATAATGTATATCCGCAACTTTATTCTGCCTAAATAAAGGCTCAGCATAAGTGCACAGTACTTACACTAGCATTAAAGGATATATACAGTATAACCATATTCAAATCAGTATGTCCTTTTCATAAACATCTAATAAGCAATAATAGTGTAAAACAAATTCACAATAAACTGGCAAAATTACACCACACAGAATAACTGTAGTGTAATGACTATGGATTTATTACAATATTTCACATATTCTGGAAGAGCTTGTGGCAGGAAAATCCAAGTGGCAAAAGGGTCCCAGTGGCAAGCAGGTGGAAGCCCATGGGGCACAGAGGAAAACTAATAGGTCATGTAAGTCCAAAAGCAACAAAACTGGAAGAGCACAGCAAATTCAAGGGCCAATGGTTAGGGGTAGGTCAGGCAGCACAGGCTCAAATCGAGAAGACAAGCCAAGTCACAAAGCTGAAGGTAGGCAGGTCAGCAAACAGTCTAGGTCAAAACACAGGTGGTAGCAATTTTAGGTAAAGTCAAGAAGCTAGGGATAAATCCTAACAACCAATCATGGTCACAATACAGACCAAAATATATGTACATACTCTCTCTCCTCTTCCTCACACCACTCACCATAAGTTCGCACCCGACACTCCAACAATATAGGAGGAACATTAACAGACATCTTAATGTTCTATATGAGCAAATTGTTAACATTGTATAAAATTAAACTGCATCCACTAAAAAGAATACATATATATATCATATTCAATATTTTTACATTTGATTTATACTTCCAATTAACACGACAACAACAAAAATCACTCATTGGTCTCACAATGATTTCACATTTTTGGTCACTATCTTTTGTACAGGTTAATAAAATCACTTTGAAATTTCCAAGCAATCTTTCAGTAAGTGCCTTCTACAAAATAAGATTAACGCATAAAGAGAGGTACGCACACATGAAAAGCATGATTTATTGTTGCTGTCTGGTATGATATTTCTAATAAGGATATCAATAGTTTTAATAAATTATGACACATATGTATTTCATTTTCTGAATTAATTTGTATTTTCCAATATTAACATTTGACTGTGTACAGACCTTTGCTAATATATGTCTATCTCTTAAAATGTCCATTAATTTTTATTTTATTTTTGAAGTGTTATTTATACATTACTTTACTTTATGTATTTCCAAAAAAATGTACTGTTCTATACGGGAAGTCATACCCATTTTCTTCAGGGTGTGTTGAACCCTAGTGTGTCTCATCCATTATAGTGGTACTCTAGCCTACTGAACTGGACAATGATCCTTCAAATAACAGCGAGTGGAGTCAAGCAGCAGAAAAATTGTGTTCCAACTGGTTTAAGCCCATCACGTATACACCTTGTGATACCCCCTAAAACTAACAATCTATGCATTATCCCAGTTGGTGTTATGGAATGCCAGCGGAAGAAACAAGCAAAACTAAAGCATACAGGCAGCTCATGTTCAAAGCGTCCCGCATGGTCCTCGGGCTCGGTTCTGCCACGCGCCGCACTTGACACTTCTGGTTATGTGGTCTCTCAGGAGGAGGAGCTCATTGATTGGGAATAGAGGTGGAGGTTCTCACAGCACCTCTCTCTCTCTCTGAGATACAAGGGGGAGGAAACTAGGTGTTAGAGGGAGTGGTCTACACCTGATACCACTATAAAAGACCTGCATTCCCTTCATTTAATTGCTTGTTAATTGAGCTGCATGACTTGTTGCTGTTACCTTTACCCTGTCTTCGCTAAAGCTTCACTTTGAGTGTATTTCTGGTTTTGACCTTTTGGCTCCCGTCCTTGGACTCTCTGAACTCTGCCTGCCTCGACCTTTGGATTGCCTTGACTATTCTTCTGGATTTGCCCTTTCCATATATACGTTTTTGAGGACCTTCCTCTGGGAATCCCCCCAGGGCAGACCGGACACCCCATTAACCATAACTGCCCCCTTACATTTGTCCCTGTCCTCCAACAGTTGGGAGCCAAAAGCATCAATGCCGCACTCCACATCCTCCTGTCTGACACATTTAAACACACTGAAGTATATTTATGTATTTACCGAATATTTGTAAAATGAAAGTTATATTTTAGCTACAGTTTCCCAATAAAGAAAAATACAGTCTGAAAGACTTGAGGCTTAGTTACACAATAAAGGAACACGTAAAAAGAAGCAAAATGCAGTAATTAGATTAAAATTCTTTATTTATTGTTTAAAGCTGGGCTAAAATATTTATAAACTGGTACAAATCTGGAGGGAACTGTGCACCACCCAAACTATCCTTCATTGAAGTGTATTTCTATATTTTGTGGAAGAATACTAAATTTCTTTTTGCCTTGATGACCTTAGAGGAGTGTGTATATGGATCAGGAATGATTCTGACTGCGCATTAAGTCATATATTTTTAAACTTTTCTGAGTAAAACTAGAATAAGCTTAAAACATTATTTTACCCATCACCTGGATCAGTACAACAAGGGACATCTTGGAAGGGTCAAAGTTGTGTCTTTTGTAATGAAGATGTGAGCATACATATGCATTTGGTTGTGTATGCATTAAATTGAACGACAGGGATTAGTAACGTAACCAGTCCAGGCAGGACTGCACTTTTATATAAATACACGTTTGTTGTACATATATATATATATATATATATAATATTTTAATATTTGCAAATAAAAATATTTACTTTTTTCAATATCTTCATTTAATGCTCATATATTTTAGTTTTTTTTTATTTTAGTTTTTATTCCACAATTTAGATGTTGCATATTTTATGCACTTAACTAAACTTAGTATTAAAAAAATGATATTTAGTGAAAAAGAAGCCCAGATCAGAGCAGTGCATCAAGGCAGGGGGTACAGTGTTATGACATCATAACTGTATGGTCCTTTGTTTCTGGTCATTTGAAATCCGGTCATAGCACCTGCATTATTACGATGGGTCACAGCATCATATAGTCTAATCATTATGTCTTTGACTGTTCAGACATATTCTAAATAATTAGACCATTCCATTCCTAAGGCTGTCACATTCTATCAGACTTACAGAATGGCCTTCCATACAGGCTATTTAGATTAAAAATGACACCACTACAGTATGAGCTCATCCTTATGTCTTTTTATTGAGTTTCCTGGATATAAAACACTGGATTATTTGAGACATGGACCCTTGTTATGTTTTGCAGAGCCTTTTAATGCCTACACATAACCCTATGGGATACTAATAATATTTCCTAATAAAAACTTCACAATAATACTTTAGGCATATTTCCACACCATTAAATTAATTGTCTACTGTAATGTAGTGTAAATAATGCACAGAAAGTCAAATTTACTGTGTTAACATAATTCCATGGAACTGTAAAATATTGCAATAGCTATTTTTATTTTATAGCAATGTTTTGTTACCGTGTCTTTCAAGAAGCCAACAGAGTGAGACAAAGGGAAAAAAAATGTCCATCTCTGAAAATGTAATATTTTTAATCCTGGGGAAATGTTTGCGGAACCACTTTGTTTCTGCATTTGCATTCCCATGGCCATAAACTTCACTAATATTGTTACATATCCCTCATGTCATTATTATGACATTGTGCCACTCAATATAATACAAATCTTGCAACATTTTAAGATGTGTTGTGCATGATGTGATGCAGTTGAATTGTTATATTGGTAGGCAGAAACAGATATGGAATCTGCATAGGGTCATTTTAGCACTTTGTGTCATGATTGCTCATTATACATATTGTATGACCTAATGTTGCATGGAAACATAATGTGTTTATGCTTCCGTGAGGCTTACATTTTTACAAATGAATCAATGCAGTATATTTGGCATCCAATATCTGTTTTCTGATGAATTAGCAAAATAAATATATGATCATACATCAAAAATCCACAAATCTTGACAATGATTGATGAATAGACAATGATGTACCCACATAAAAAGTGCAACTAGCATATTATCACTATAGTTTACGAAAATCTGAGTTTTTCATCATATTTCATCTAATATATATTATTCACTCTACAGAAAACCCACAGACAGATGCAGCTATCTCCACAAATCCAGCTTTCACCCCTCCCATACTAAGCGGGGCATCATCTATAGCCAAGCAACCGGGTACCATTGAATATGCTCTGACCTCAATGACCGCAACCTGCATCTAAAAGACCTCTCCAAATCTATGAAACAGAAAGGCTATCAAAAACTATCAATAAACAAATCAACTCTGCTCTCAAAGTTCCACGCGCCCACCTGCTACAATACAAAGAAAAAAGAATCTCTACACGTGAACCACTTGTAGTCACCTATAACCCAGTGCTTGAAGAAATCCGGAAAGTCATCAAAGACCTACAGCCAATGCTAGCAGAAGATGAGACACTAAAAAAACATCTTCCCTGAAACCCCATTTTGGCCTTCAGACAACCCCCAAACTTGCAACAAAAATTAATTAACAGGAAACTACCCACCGACAGAAGTAATAAAGAAAATGGGACCACACCGTACAAAAGGCCCCGCTGCAAACTGTGCCAACACATATGCACAGACAACATAGTCACCCACAACAGCAAGACCTACAGTATTAAAGGTTCATACACCTGCACATCTAGCAATATAGAGTATATGATACATAACGTATACACCTAAATGTGACCTAGGATGCTACATTGGAGAAACCAGCCAGAAATTAAATGGCAGAATGAACATGCACAGACATTCGATTCAACACCACAAGGAAAATTCATATGGGACACCATTTCACCCAACATGACCATTCAATCAAGGACCTAAAAATCAAGGTGCTGAAAGGGGACTTCAGTAATACCCAAGAAAGAAAAACTTTTGAAGTCAGAATGATTTCACTTTTTAACAGCAAGAATAGAGGACTCAATGCCGATTTGGGTTTCCTGTCCCACTACACAGGTTTTACATGAACCCCCCACCTGCTATGTGTACTGTATTTTTTAGTACACCATGTTCATCTATATTTACCTGTATATATGGCAACATGTGTAGACATATACATTCCCATCCCTATATTCATTACTGCATTCCAATTCCCTAGCATTTTTTATGTGTCAGTTTGTCTTTAGCAGTGCTTGAACTTCTGTATTTATTCAGGTCAGAGCAAAGTATAGCAAAGATTGAAAGTAGTTCTGGGGAAACAGAGCTAAAATAAACAAAGATTAAAAGCAGATCATTTTATGTATAGTGGTGATAAGTTGAAAGAGTTTTGAGGTTCAAGTGGATACTTTTTTGTTTTTTTAGCTCATTCACTATTTTCAGTCTTTTTCAGTCTCATAATGAACTGTCACAACCAATCTTGTCATACATATGCCTGTCAGTGAAACAAATGTTTGATTGACTGGAAAGGGAATGCATATATATTGTGGCATGACAGACATGGGCGACTAGAAAAAAATACAGAGTTGATACAGAATTTATAAATTTCACTTGGGATGTTTTTTCGACTTTTAGATTATATATAATTACTGGTCAGTTGACAGTTTTATACTTTTCTTAGGCCTCAATTCAGCCATAAAATAGTGTTTTTATCTGCAATGTCTAGCTTCATATACACACACTGGCTACTTTATTAGCTACACCTCTTCAATTGCTTGTTAACACAAACAGCTAATCAGCCAATCACATGGCAGTAATTCAATGCATTTAGGCATGTAAATGTAGTCAAGACGACTTGCTGAAGTTCAAACCGAGCTTCAGAATGGGAAAGAAATTGGATTTAAGTGACTTTGAACGTGGCAGGGTTGTTGGTGCCCAATAGGCTGGTCTGAGTATTTCAGAAACTGCTGATCTACTGGGATTTTCACAAACTACCATCTCCAGGGTTTACAGAGAATGGTCAGAAAAAGAGAATATATCCAGTGAGTGGAAGTTGTGTGGATGAAGTAGTGTTACTGACCATGTCCATCCCTTTATGACCATAGTCTTCTGATGGCTACTTCTAGCAGGATAATGCACCATGTCACAAAGCTCACATGATCTCAAACTGGTTTCTTGGACATAACAATGAGTTTACTATACACAAATGGCCTCCACAGTCACCAGATCTCAATCCAATAGAGCACCTCTGGGATGTGGTGGAATGGAAGATTTGCATCACGGATGTGCAGATGACAAATCTGCAGCAGCTGACAAATCAGCAGCTGGGTGATGCCATCTCCAGCCCATTGTAGAAAGTACGCTGCGAAGAATGAAGGCAAAAGATGGTCCAAACCAGTACTTACAAGGGGCCAGTGAGTGTATGTGGAATAATCCTAAAACCTTCATGTTGTGTGTTTTTCATGTGTCACAATTTAAAATAATTAGATGGAAGCACATATTGAAACGTGAAGCTGCAAAGGCAAATTCATACTTTAAAACACAGTTGTCTTAGATTAAGCTCACAGTGGAATTTCATATGTGAGGGTGCAGATGGGTTTGCATACCATGTATATTGATAATAGGGCTCGAGGCAAGCCTCTCTAGTCACATATAGCGCCCCTTAGTCATATCTGGTGTCGGAAACCCACTTTGATACACAGTGGCTTTGCAACAAATGACTATTCCCCCTCTTCTTCCTTAGTGAGTTGATGTCACCCAAGTGCACAATGCTCAGTGCATAGGAGGTAGGAAAACACTACAGACAGAGTAGTTGAAAAATAACAGAGAAGCTCTTGAATGATCTATTTTGCTCTCCTTTATAGATGGCCTAGGCAGTTTGTGATGTGACCCTTTTTTAAAGGTGCACTCCCGCCCAATTTCGATGTTAAATGCATACAGGACTCCAGCGATTCTGCCTCATTCGACTCCTCTCCAGCTTCCACTGCTTACAGCTGGGAGCATACCTAATTGAAATCAATGAAAATAGCAGCAGCCAATCACATTGGCAAAGGGCGGGATAGCCCTCAAACAGGGAGCTGGGAACACTGCAGGATAGCTCTTGCAGAGCCGGCCTTAAGTATTCTGGGACCCTGTGTGGACTACTCCTCTGGCGCCCCCCATCCCAAAATCATTTACACATATTCATTAATGCAGTCTCACAAATCATTCAAGCAATTCAACCACACATTAATTCATTCTCGTATGCATTCACACAATTCATCCACACATTCATTCATTCATTCTCATACGCATTCACACTACCCCCTCTCCCCATTTACCCTTCCCCTTCCTATTATCTGCCCCTTCTCACTATGTACCCCATCTCCCCCTTCTCACTGCATTCCCCCTTTCTCACTATGTACCCCCTCCCCACTTCTCAATATGTACCCCCTCTCCCTATCTATCCCCTCTCCCCCTTTCTCACCATCTATCCCTCTCCCCTTCTCACTGCCTTCCCCCTCTGCCCTTCTCACTATGTACCACCACTTCCCTTCTCACTGCCCCCCCTGCCCCGTCTCACTATCTACCCCCTCTCCCTATGCTTACTTACCTTGTTGCCGGAGTCCTGCGGTGGGAGCATCTTTCAGCTCTGCGGCGGTGCGGGATTCACAGCTCCGCGACGGAGTCACGGAGAGTGAGGGGCGCTGAGCTGTTGCTGAAAACTTCATGAGCGTCTGCTCGGCGCCCCTGCCCGGGACTTAAATTAAAATATAGGGTTTTTTGTTTGTTTTAACTTTATTTAACATCCTCCATGTTAAATAAAGTTACAAAAAACTTTATTTAACATGGAGGATGTTAAATAAAGTTAAAAAAAACACAAAAAACCCCGATGTTTTAATTTAAGTCCCGGACAGGCGCCCCTGTTGCCATGGCGCCCTGTGCGGCCGCACAGGTCGCACACCCCTAAGGCCGGCCATGAGCCCTTGGACAAGGCCCTGGGCCAACTGCAGGATAGCCCTCAGACAGGGCGCTGGGCACATGGGAGAGTAGGCCTCAGGATGGCTTTTAGGCAGGGCACACGGCAGGATACAGAATGCTGCTTAAAACAACAGAACAGTTGCAACTCAAACAATGCAAAGAAAGCAGAAGTTATTCAAGGAGTAGAGCTGCACCAGATAACGAGGCCCAGATAACAATATTAAAGTAGCCAGAGTTCCCAAACCCAGAAGAGTGGCCACTAGAGGCTGTCAGTGGAAATGGCATCACAACTGGAATAAAACATACAGGACCCTGGAAAGCAGGGTGGAACTATGTGACACTACGGAGGCTATAGTAGTAGAAGTTTTATTTTCCATCGCAAATAACTAACGATTGCATGCTCTGATATGCATGCAGTCCAATGCTCATGGGTCCGTGCAAAATGGACATTTATTAAAAGAAATGAAAATCCAATTTAGGAGATAAGAATGTTTCTTTAAGAATTACATACTCACCAACATTTCTTTCCTGGTTCTTGGGACAAAGGGGTGGGGTCTAAATGGGACAAACTCAGTGTGACCCTGTAGCATCAAGCGCTAGGCTACCCAGTAAAGATACTGGGTAGCTAGAAGTTAATTTACAAGTGTTTATGCTGTATGTTCCTTAGACATATACAGTTTAAATGTAATGCACAGTGCATAAGCAGTTTTATGCCAGTACAGATCTGAATTTGACAGGACCCCAAAAACAGGACTGCCATGAGACATTTGGGACTGTTGGCATGTATGGAATTGATTTACAGAGCCCTGCCAATTTAACTTGGACAAATTCATGTCAGTTCATTTACCCATCTGCTTCAGGTCTGCCACTTATTCCCTAAAGAATTCAGTACAATTCCTAAATAGCTATTTTTAAGGAGACATATTTAGGATTCTCTCCGTATACATTATGCATTATTGTTACTATTCGCGTCTACCTGCTTTATGTAGTCTGATAGCATTATGAAAACTATAGTTATATATTATTATATTTTCTTAAATCCTGCTTACATATTTTCATATTACGAGTATTTTAGGAACTTACATGTTTAATAAAAAGGTTTAACTTTCAGTGCACACACTGCATATTACACACACAGATTATTGTAGTAATGAAAATTAAATTAAAGTATCAACAACTGCCTCTCTTCCTCTTTCTCATGTTAGAAACTCACTTGGTGTTTCTGAATATTTTTTAGGATTGCGTAATTACTAAGGTCTAAAACTCCACAACACATTTTTTTTTAAATAAACACAAATAGACATATTTAGCGGTTATGTGACAAAATGTGGAACAATTAGGAGTTGATGTGACAGTTGGTCCATTCATAACATTACACTGCAGATATGCAATTTCTGATATTGCAAGGGCCCAGAGAATCCTTAATTTTCTTATTTTTGAACCAGGACTTTGAGTTAATTCACTCTTCTCCAAATGTATCTTCTGCTATACTCCAGAATAACCTGTAGAAAAGTTGTAGAAAGTAATTAGTGCCAAGGGTAGAATGTTAGCCACCTTTAATGTTTGCCATCCAATTTCTGTCTTTTGC
The DNA here is from genome assembly GCA_009364415.1 of Spea multiplicata. Lineage (NCBI taxonomy): Eukaryota > Metazoa > Chordata > Amphibia > Anura > Pelobatidae > Spea > Spea multiplicata. Next base: position 128,032 of record VKOC01046637.1, on the reverse strand, counting down.
AGGTTGCTAAAAACTCAAGCCCATTTTCCTCCTATGGGCTCTGAACTCAAAAGTGCGGGAAATTATATGCCTACATTCCTGTGATATTTCTACAAATTGCTCATCTTTTCTATAGGATTTTGCAGGGAGTCCTTGATCCTTCCTTGAGGTATCAAGGGACTGTAACTGTACCTCCAAGAAACATGCATTTACATAAATAACAGGGAACCATTTAGTATCAGTCTTTCTTTGATGCTTAGAGGTCTAATGTATTTGGTACTTAAATACGTTGGTTTCTGTTTCAGATGATGAAGTATGCTAATTGCAAGAAATACCAAGAAGTTGCAGAGTTACTTCCATAAGTTATTTCAGTTACTTAAGTCACGCCAGTTGCCTCTAACAATACCCGAACTGCTTTTATATGCACATTTTTGGTTGAATGTTGGAAGCACTTTGCGCTTATTGGATAGAACTGAGACTGTGGTGAGTGACGTTTCAAAGTGTTATTCTCAGGCTCAGTTGATGTTTAATTTCCAAATCAACAAAATCAGTTTCTCGGAATGGAATAAACTGTATAATTAAACTGCTGTCCTTAATTGTTAAAATTAGTAAATGGAGAACATCTCATTTACCGGTACTTGCTTTCTTTATGTTAAGAACTTGATACGTGTCTCAGCATGCTGAATAATTCCTGGAATAGACTTATAAACCTACATAGAGTGAACACATAAATTAATATTCAGTCTAGATTAAGATGAATTAAATACCATGGCAACTGCTGGCCGGGGTTAAGTGAAAAGTAGCACATTGCCTGGTTCACATCCTACCTTTTTGATCACACCTTCAGCATCTCCCTCACCTCCCCCTCTCAGTTCTAGGACCCCTTATGTTCTCTCTTTATACTACCTCGCTTGGCAAACTAATCTCATCCTTTGGCTTTCAATACTATCTGTATGCTGATGACACCCAGATCTACTTATCTTCTCCTGATCTCTCTCCCTCTTTCTAAGATCGTGTAGCTAGCTGCTTTGCCTCTGTTTCTACCTGAATGTCTGCACATTCCAAAAACTTAATCTCTCAAAAAGAAAGTCCTCATATTCTTTCCTTCCAATGCTAACATTCCCTTATCAGTTTCCCTAATGTCAATGGTGCAATCATTTCTCCATTCACTCAAGCCTTGGTGTCATCCTTGACTCTGACCTATTGTTTACCCTTCACATTCAGTCTGTCTCAAAAAACTGACACTTTAATCTTAAAAACATTGCCCGTATCCATGCCTTCCTAATATAAGATGCCACTAAGGGTTTTGTCATACCCTCATTATCTCCCACCTTGACTATTGTAATCCTGTTTTAGCTGGTCTCCCTCTTACCCATCTCGTCCCTCTACTATCCACCATGAATTATGCCGTCAGACTTATCTTCCGCTCCCATTGCTTTACTAACATATCTACCCTCTGTCCATCTCTTCACTGGCTGCCTGTGTGCAGGGCCGGCCCTACAATAGGGCAGACTGGGGCAATTGCCCCAGGCGGCACTTTAGAAGGGGCGGCACTTTGCCGCCCCGAGCGTTTTTTTTTTTTGAAACGGAAGAGAGAGAGAGGGGCGCCGAGTGGTTTTCGCTTACCCGCTCGGCGCCCCTCTCTCTCTCCTCTGCGGCGAGTCTCCCTCTTCGGTCTTGGTGCCGGCTTGTAATGCTGAGCGCCGGAAGTGGCGTCAATTTCCGGCGCTCAGAATTACAAGCTGGCACGGTGGCAGAGCAGGGAGACTCGCCGCAGGACTCTTAAAGGTGGGGGGGTGGGGTGGGGGGTCGGCGAAGTTTTAAAATGCCGCCCCCCCGCCGACGCCGGCGGGGGGGGCGGCATTTTAAACTTCGCTCCAGGCGGCGTTACGTCTTCGGCCGGCCCTGCCTGTGTGTTTCAGGATTTATTTCAAAATCCTGACTCTTACTTTCAAAGCCCTTCATCTACTTACATCCCCTTACTCATTTCTAAATACATTCCTAAACAGTCTCTACGCTCATCCAATGATCTCCTTCTGTCCTCTCTTCTGGTTTCTCTCCTGAACTGAGGGCAATATGGTGATGGTTACGGTGATGTCATCTTCCTGATCCTCTAATCGGGGGAGAGGATGTCAATGCAAGCGTCATCATTTTGCTCTCATGTGAACTGAGGTGGCTCCTCCAGTGATGTCATCTTTCCCAATCCTCCAATTATGGGGGAGAGGATGTCATTGCAAATACCATCGTTTTGTTCTCATGTGAACTAAGGGCAATATGGCTGGGCTTGCGGTGACATCTCACCGATCCTCCTATAGGGGGAGAGGATGTCACTGCAAGTGCCGTCATTTTGCTGTCACAAAATTCCCCGCCAGTTTATGTCTACGGAGGTGTGAGCAAATAAAGAAAATACCAGATTGAAGACTAAGGATTGAATGGGGAAGAGAGAAGAGAACTGAGACGATACAGAAGCAGGGTCGGCAGAAGCAGAAGTGATCGGCAGAGAAAGTAGGGAAACATTTAGTGAGTGTGAGAGTGAACAAGAATGCGAGAGTGAGGTTGTGAGTGAATGTGGACCTATGAGTTTCAATTAAGATACCTGCTATATTGTGCAGAGTTTTATGAAACATGCAGAATTCCAGTTTGAAACAAGGATTAAAAATTAATATTTCAGTAATAGATGTATTACTAATATATTGAAATATGACAGTAATTTACAGTAAAAAAAAAGCAATCGGCAGAAGCCATTAAGGGAATGTTGATCACAGGAAGGTTACCACTGGGATGTTTTTTTGATTTGTCAACAACAAAAAACAAGGAAGATTTTGCAAAGAGATTGTGGCCTAGTGGTTTATAAGATGATTTCCAGCATGCCTTTGGGTCTGAAAATGATAAGGCATTTAAGAATTTGTCACAAGTGTTTCCTTAGGTTTGACAGTTTCTTCACTAAACTATCTTCTGTAAGATGGAATAAAGAATTTATCATGGTGCTGTCTAAAAATACAAGAAAACAAAATAAGAGGCACACACAACTGGCAAAATATGTACTTATAAAAATAATGATAACCATTCACTTTGATATCTCTAAGGTTGCTTTGTGGTGACCTCCACCTATAGCTAAAATTATAGGAATGCTGATTATATATGCACAATAAATATTTTCTTATATGTTCTGATAGGTAAATACAGTGATTTCTACATTCTACCCTGCATTTAAGTAACAATGAATTATTTACTTCTGATATCCTTTTTCTGGGTGTCAAAAGTACAGTTTTAAAGATAACCTTAAAATGATTTAGATATATTTCCACTAGCTGGGGGCATGTAACACACGTCACATTTAATAGCAAAGCTCAGAAATTCTGATAACTTCACATCAGCGTCAGTTTAGCATAGCCTAGTTAAAGACTGTCATAAATGGACTGTAAGGACAGAGCAACAACACAGGAGTGTTACACTCACCAGCAAAAGGCAAAGAGATGCTGCAGTCTAAGTGTTAAAATAGGAAGTCCAGGTAAAAAATTAGGTAATTCCATGTTGCAAAAGTTCACCCAGGGATCAGTGAAATCAGCCCACCATCCATGCCCATCTTTTCCTGATTTTCTAACGCATATTGATGTAATGTGATGGGATTTGGAGTACATCAGTACAAAAAAAAGAAGTCGTCATACATGGGATGCATGAAGCCACAATTTAGTGTCACTAATATATTTTAATACAAAATGCAGATTGAAATAGAGTAAATAACACACAACCTTTACTTTGCCTCTCACTGATTTCTGGGCCTGGAAAGTTTTGTCCTCTGAAGTGACAAATTCAGGAGGGCGTTATATCTCCGGAAAACTAAAAATTAACTTTGTTCAATTTATTCCTACAGAAATTAAAGTGCCAGGAAACAGAAGGCCATATACACTCTAGGACAGACTCTGCCACACCGACACACAAACACACACACACACACACACCAGGACAGGCTCTGCCACCACACACACATCAGGACAGGCTCTGCAACACTAACACACCAAACACACACAGCAGGACAGGCTCTGCCATACTAACACCCAAACACACACACACCAGAACAGGGTCTGCAACACCGACACAACAAACACACATACACCAGGACAGGCTCTGCAAACACCGACACACAAACACACAGCCCAGGGCAGGCTCTGCCACACCGACACCAGCATCAGTATGAGTTATTCTAAACAAAGCATAAAAAAATGCTTTCCACACTGTTTTTTTCTGTGTGTTTCTCCTTTGTGTATTGATGCCCCAGCCAGCCCCCCTTTGGTTTTAATGTATTCCCCCCACACCCTTGTGTATTGCCCCATGTGCATTTGTGCCCCCAGCCACCCAACCCCCTTTGTGTATTAATTTATGTAATGCCCCAACCACACTATCTACTTATACCCCCCAGCCACTCCCTCCTTTGAATCACCCCAACTATTATTTTTTATTTTTTCGAATTTTTTTTAAAAGTACTTTTGCTGCCTTCTCTGCAAACTGCTCTCCTCAGCATCCTTCATGAGGGAACTGTTCCGTGTGACTCTGCCCCTTTGAGCGACATGTCATGTCTTCAAAGGAGCAGGACCATGAGCCTCACTGAGACCTCCATTACCACCATGCAATGGCCCAGCCAACATGGATGAAGGTAGGTCCTTACATAGTAATGCCCAAGTACCGGGAAAACCTCTTAGCATCATGAAACTACTTACATCTCAGCTATAAGACCCTTAACTATACAAACTCATCACATGTATTTAACCAAGGACTGTTGCTGAGATAATTAGTAACAGACTGTTACTGTTTCTTGGATCAAATGTTTGAGGTGAAAACCCATCTGGTTCTGCAACATCTCACAGGGAGGAGTCATTATCTGCAATATAGGAGAGATAGATTGTGTTTACTTACTGGCTTTATAGACCCAACTAAAAATACACTCACTGGCCACTTTATTAGGTACATCTTGCTAGTACCGGGTTGGACCCCCATTTGCCTTCAGAACTGCCGTCAATCTTCATGGCATATGTTCTACAAGCTGGAAACTGAGATTTTATTCTATATGGACATGATTTCATCACGCAGTTGCTCCAGATTTGTTAGCTACACATCCATGATACCAATCTCCTGTTTCACCACATCCCAAAGGTGCTCTATTGTATTGAGAATTGTTGACTGTGGAGGCCATTGGAGTACAGTGAACTCATTGTCATGTTCAAGAAAGCAGTTTGAGATTATGTGAGCTTTGTGACATGGTGCATTATTCCTCTGGAAGTAGCCATCAGAAGATGGGTACACTGTGGTCATAAAGGGATGGATATGGTCAGCAACAATACTCGGTTAGGCTGTTGCCTTTAAATGATGCTCAACTGGTAATAAGGGGCCCAGAATGTGCCAAGAAAATGTCCCCCACACCATTACACCACCACCAGCTTGAACTGTTCATACAAGGCAGGATTGATCCATGCTTTCATGTTGTTTACACCAAAGTCTGACCCTGCCATATGAATGTTGCAGCTGGAATCAAGACTCATAAGACCAGGCAACCTTCTTCCAGTCTTCCATTTTTGGGGAGCCTGTGCGAATTGTAGCCTCAGTTTTTTTTTCTTACCTGACAGGAATGGCACAAAGTCAGGGTATGGATGCCAGGTAACATTAGCCAAGAGGGAAGTCAGACAAAGCCAGGTTATACACAGGAACACGATACTCAGGAACCCACTTGGTTGCAAGGACAAAACACAAGGAGGAAATGAGCCTTAGCTGTTAAATAAAATTTCTGGCTAATAGTAGATAGATGGGTAACCGTGGTAACAGAGATGGAAAGGCCATTAAATAAACATCAGTTGAGTAAGTCTGTCACAGGAAGAAATGACACCAACACCAGGTATTTCCAGGTGGTCTCCCATCTAATTACTAACCAAGCCCATCACTGCTAAGTTTCCAAGACCAGGCATATGTAAGTACTTTTTTTATTATTTAATAATGTTTTGGATTATTCTTGTATTTGGACCTCATTTTTTATCATTAATTTTATCCTGATTTTTATCTCATTGGAGCTATTTCATTGGAGGGGAAAAATACCACCCATGCTGATGAGGAGTGAGCAACCTTTATTTGCTCTCACAAATGTGAGTACTTTTCATTCCTTTAACGCCTCCCCCATCACCATAGTGTACACTAAGTCTTGCACCATTTAAATCTCCACATATCCACTCTGAAAACCTGTGACCTAAGTACATCACCAGAAGACGCCTCACCCACAAGAACATCCACAGACCCTAGGCGCATCCATCCTAAAGACTGTTCATTGGAGGTTGGGTGTGAAATGGCCAACGCTGAAGATAAAATATTGGTGATTGCTCTGGTAGGCTCCTTAATCAGTTTACCATTCAGAGCATTAAACAAGTATCCACACTGCTGGTTTGCATGTTTAAATCTGTTGTTTTGCACAACTTTAGTTATGCACATACATGTAGTTTCTACTAGACTTGTGCATTCGTCTTCGGGCGAATATGAAAACGAACACGAAGAGTGCGTTTTTGTGCTCGTTCCGAAGACACGAAGAAGAGAGCGGTGGTAAAATGTAGACAAAGACGAAGGCACACACAAAACCCCCAAAATAAATAGAAAAAGAAAGTTTGCAAGTTTGACAGAATTAATGTCCGTGAGTGCGGACATTTAACTGTTGCAGTGGGGAGACCAGCGGATCATGGGAATATACCGTATTGGCTCGAGCATTGGCCGCACCCGAGTATAGGCCGCACCCTAAAAGTTAGGTGCTTTTTTAAAGAAAAATGTCATTTAAAGTGTAATAGATATGCTGCCACTCTGTGTGTCCCAACGAGACATGCTGCCACTCTGTGTGTGTCACCCCCGAGATGTGCCCCCCTCCCCCAGACTCACCAGTGCAGACTCCCGGAGTCCCCAGTGTATTGCGGGGGACATCTATTCTACGCAGAACGGTATACAACTTCTGGTGTCAGAAGTGCCGGCGCCGCAAGACACCTGGGACTCCGGGAGTCTACACTGGTAAGGAGGATTGTTAAAGCTTACTGCGCAGACGTTCACCGGCGAGCGTAAACAACCTCTGCTGCTGGCACGTCTGCACGATGTGCTTTAACAGATTGAGCAGATGTGCCGGCAGCCGAGGTTGTTATTTATTTAAATAATTAATAAATGAAAATGAGCACACTACCATATATGGCTAATATATCTTCGGGCAGAATGCTGCCATCTATTGGTAAGATACCTTGAGTAGCATAATAACTTTGGATTTCTAGCATATGGAACAATGCTACTCAAGGTATCTTACCAATAGATGGTAGCATTCTGCCCGAAGATATATTAGCCATGTATGGTAGTGTGCTCATTGGTCGCCAGCAGGGGGCTCCCTGTTGGCGACCAATAGAGTTGCTCATATGGACATTTAAACTCCTGGCGTCAGAGCTGCTGCGGTACGCATTAACCCTGTATTAATAATAACCGAAGAAAAAACCAACATAAAGAATGTCCACGAATATTTGCCCAAAGAGAAGACAGGAACAGGCGAATATTCGTAGAATACGAAGATTTATTTTTGCCGAAGACAAGCACGAAGACAAAGAGCCCCCTGGTGCCCAAGTCTAATTTCTACCATACTTGTGCAAATGGACAAAAAACAATTCAGATTCCTTTTTCATTGTTTTTTTGGATTAAATTTGGGGGGGGGGGGCTTTTTTTGATTTGGAAATAAAGTTTGTCTTCACTCACTCTTATTCACTTTCTCATGCTCCCTTACTCACGCTCTCTCACACTCTCTCAATGTCTTCTCTTTCCTCTTCTTCTCCTTCTGTTATTATCCACCTAGAATAATGCAGATAGATTTTATGAGAAAGAGAGATACGGAAATGTGTATCTCTCCACAAATCTATCTGCGTTATTCTTGGGGACAGACTCAATGGGGGTATTGTTAATTTTATTTAATGAAAGAAAGTGATGATGATTTACTTTAATGAGAGCGTGATGGATTATATTAAAATTTAGGGCAGCTTCACATACCCTCACCTCTCCACAGAAGTTTTTATTTTCCTCATTTTTGCAACTTTTTGGTTTAGATGAAGTTCGGAGGGCTTTTCCATTTCGGAAATTAATTTCATTGTCACGCTCATTAACTCTCTTATGCTCTCTCACACTCTTTCCCCTGCTCTGTCTCTCTCTCAATGTCTCCCTGCCTTCTACACTGACCACTTCCATGTCCCTGTCTACTTTCCCACAGCCCTGTTTCTTCTCTTGACTCTTGCTCTTTTGTCTTCTTTCTTCTGTCTTCTTTATACAAATACAGTGTAGACATTTCTTAATATTAGAAATAACAAAGCATATCATATCCTCTGCAAGCTGTTTGTTATACTGTGACCCGTGAAGATCTTTATAGCTTCAGGAAATCATAAACTCGAACTGTAAAAATGTTCCTGCTGACTGCAGCAGGGAACTTGCAAAATAATTAGATCTAATGGTGCTGTCCAGACACATTATACTTCCAAGTTAAAAATCAAGCTGCTTAATTGCAGTGACACATAGATGAGAGAGATAAGAAAATATCATCTAAGATAATCTTTATATATCGGTGCTGTTTTGTATCTCTATTTTTGAAGTTTTTTGTTTGTTTTAAGTTGAATTTCATATATCATTTTCATATGCATACCTGGGTATGTCCTCAGGTACAAACTTTTGTGAACCTTGAGAGTTTTTCCAGTTTTTCATTATCTCACATATTATTGTATACAAATGCTATAAATGGGCAACATCATAGTTAAATATGGTCTAGTGTGTTGTGATTACAATCTATTACCAATTTAAATGCAACAGAAAGCTCTAACACCAACCAGTCAAAGTTTAGATGATCTTCTGCTTTGAGAGAGTTGTCAAGGTTAACTCTTGATAAAGCAGACACTTACAAGGTAAACATAGTTAACAAATTAAAATAGGAGAGCAATATGATTAACCTTGACCTTTGCACTGTTAATAGACGATGTTCTGCATTTAAGAAGACTTGTGCTAGATTGTGGAAACAGAAGCGACATGCTTTGTACATACCCTTCTGCAATCTCCCATGATCCCACATCTCTAAAGGGGCATATCACTCACACTGCCTTCCCTTTCCTGGTTAATATCCTCTCCTCCAGGCAAGGTCATGTGCCCTACTTCTTATTGTGTTCTGGAGGCCCCTGGTTTATGATATCTGCAGAAGTCAGATTATATTCAGAATCATACTGTGGTTCCCAATTAAGTGATTCTTGTTATCATCTTGATTATCTACTATAATTGAAAATTCATTCTGGTGTGAAGGCATGGAGCTATAGGTGGGTGACAGCATCTAAGGGTTGTGATAGGTTTTTAATGGAATGTCATTCTAGACACTCACTTGAAGGCTCATGAAGGAATGGGTCACCAAGGATGTTATGGTAGCTCAGGGTGACGTCCTTCAAAGAGGTTGTCTGGAATGAAGTTATGGAAGTGTTGGGTCTTCAGGTCAGTGTCAAAGTTATTTTGAGGGGCCATCACCCCCCTGAGCTGCTGTCACCTATGTACTACAGGCAGTCTGAGGTTAAGGGATGATCCCAAAGGGAGTGATTGCAGTTTAGGGGAGTGATGACATTCAGAATGTGGTGAACCTTTGAGTAGGTGTCTAGAATGGTATCCCTTTGAGGAACCATCACTCCTCTGAGCTGCTGTCACCCCACTAAAGATAATCTCCAGGAAGCCCATTCAATTGGCCACGTTGGGACCATTTAATAAAAGTAAGGCACAGGGACAGATGGCGCAGGGGTCAACCTACAGTATTTGGCAACCAAGATGGATCCTATATGTGGAACCACCCCACACTATAAAAATATCTATATCTATTCTGCAAAGGTAAATTAATTTACCTACTCTGCCTCAGAGCCTCTATTTCTGCAAATTGATCAGTGACTTCAGCAAAACTATATTCACATGCAATATATACTCAGCCAGTCATTGATGGTGGTACAGCATAACTCCCATCACTGTATGCTGAGCCAGACATTGATGGTGATACAGTTTTACTCATATCACTATATACCAAGCCAGACACCGATGGTGGCCCGCCATAACTCTCATCAGTTTATATTGAGCCAGGCACTGATTGTGGCACACCTTTACTCCCATCACTATATTCTGAGCTAGACATTGATGGTGGTGCAGCATAACTCCAATCCTTATATACTGAGAAAGACATTTATGGGGGTACAGCATAACTCCCATAACTATAAATGGAGCCAGACATTGATAGTGGTACAGCATAACTCCCATTACTATATGCTGAGCCAAGCATTGATTGCGGTACATGATAAATTCTATTACTTTATACTGAATCAGGCACTGATTATAGTATACCTGAACTCTCATCACTTTATACTGATCCAGGCACTGATGGTGGTACACCATAACGCCCATCACACTCTCACTCATACTCTCACACACTTACTCATACTTTCTCATAGTCTTACAGTGTCTCCCTACCTTTCCTGCATCTCTGTCTCCTTTACTACAGCTCCTCTTTCTCTTCTTCTTCTGTTTACTTATGTCTTCTTCTGCCTTCTGGTCCTGATCAATAAGGGCGATGGAGTGGCTTCAGCATGCAGCATCAGTAGCCAGCATTTATTGGAGATCTATATAAACAGAACTCCCTCTCCCTTGATTTTAGGCCGGTTAGAGGGAGATCCATGATCTCCCCAACCAGCCCTGCTCCTCCAGTCCATCTCTCGAGTGTCAGGGCCCGGGCGAGCAGGTTGGGTAGGAGTCCAGTTGCAGGAGATACCAGGGGCTCTGTCTGTACCCCTTGATGTCTCATAACTGGTAGGTAGGTACAGACAGGCACACAACAGATAGAAAATCAAAGAATAAAGGGAAACTTTAGCGAGGACAGAGGAACTTTAGCGAGGACTGGGGAAGTCAGAATGGCAGGGCACACGGCTTGGAAGCCCTCAGGCAGGGCACATGACTTGGAAGCCCTAGGCAAGAGCACGGCTGGGAGCCCTCAGGCAGGGTACACAGCAGGGGCATGGCTGGGCAGGTAGGTAAGTCTGGGACACGACGGGGTCTGGTACACAAATCTGGATCATGCATGTAGCCAAGGTCATACACAGGAGATCAGAATTAAGTACACAGAGCTTTAGCTGCAAGCAGACTAACAGGAACCCAAGCCAATCAATGCAAAGGCCCAAACTGAAGGACAAAGCAGGTATATAAGGGCAGGGCTAAACTCGGGTAACATGTCTCAGCTGTCCCAACTAATTAGAAAGGGGTGCTGCTGTAAGGGAAGGGTGGGCACTAGTGGCTGCATGTAGACATGACAATGTTATGATTACCACATAGTCCAGGCTGGTAGGGTGGAACATGACAGTCACACAACTGGGGCTGGCCCTGATAGCAACCCCCTGATGAGCGGCACCTTGAGCAGACCACCCAGCTTGTTACCCCACTGGTGAAAAAGCCCCCAGACCTTTGCATGCCCCCAGTCTATACTTTAGTGCCCAGTGAGTCAGTCTGCCTCTAACCACACCCTTGATTAATTCATTAGTCCCAGGTGCATAGTGAGAGTTAACTACATGACCTCTAGGTTTGTCACAGTAACAGTAAATCTTTTATTCAGTGAGTTCTGTATAAGGTTTTTAAAAGATGATCATACAATTAATGCACAAAAATTATATGTGTCATAATTATTCAGAAATTGAGGTATAACTTTTATTATGACCACAACTTTCGAGAGAAATGCTCAGAGAAAGTTCTTTATATGAAATTAAAAAACCCCGGGTTCTTTTATAAAACGTAACTTTAAAACGTAAGCTTTAAAACGTCTAAGCTGTATATGAACATAAAATAATCACATAGGTTGCAATGTGAGTAGAGAAAGTTTATAATCTAAATTTACACTGTTATCTGGGGCAGATTTAAAATCATTGTTTTCATTGCACCGACGTTCCCTATCCATCCGCAATCTATGAATTTTCCTTCACTTTTAACCAGTCATCTGGTTTCATATTATTATTTTTTTCAGATTTGTTACATTTGCTTTCTCTATTCCCTAGGTCTCAAAAATTTAAATTTGTTAAATAAAAAAATTCAAATTACAAATAGTTAACAGTAAAGCCTATAAATCAATCAAAAATATAATTGAATTAACCAGGCATGACTGAGATTCTAGTGTCTTTCTTCACATTTCACATTTCATGAGTGTATTCCATATAGAAGAATGACCATTATTTTTAGTATAAGACATCCACACTGTATTATTTGTACATAGTTTCGTTTCCAATATGTATTTATGTACCCGTATTTGTTTTACTCACTCATTTCTTTACTTTCCTTCATGTACCTTGGCATATTTTTTCTGTGTTATCTGTTGATTATGAATATTGGTAAATATGATAAGTGTGAGTGCTAAGAACAGATTAAAGCACTTGGGGCCCTGGAGCAATAGGACTAGAAGTGCCCCCTCTTGACCCCCCTCTCGGTGAGGGAGCGTCATTTTTTTAAACACATATCTATTTTCCACTTTCTACTTCCGTCAAAGAATTGAAAGCAATATATAACTTTATGTTCTGTTTTTTAAATTGTCAAGAGCAAAACACTGTTCTCTGAACTTTGCTCTTCACTTTAATGCTACATTTACAAGCTTCGAGTTTTTCCAATACAGGAACTTGTCCCGTAATAAGTCAGTGTCAGCGAGTTGTAACATTTACTTCATATGCTGAAAGTGTTGTGGAATTATTACATTCAGCACCACAAAATTATAACTGTGTAAAAAGAGCCTTTTATAATTGTGTTGAAGACACATTCTGCTTTGTCCAATTTAAGCCCTGTAATTTCTTAATCAGTTTTAAAGCATTAAATATAAATCATGGAGTGAAAATCAATGTATGGATTATTTATTACAGTGGAGATATAATCAGAACATAGAAGTTATAATCTGTAAAGTTTAACAATACATGCAACATCGTGTTATCGTTGGAAAATATTTTAATTGTTTAGTTAGTAGTGGGCAGGCCACATTGGGTAAAGGGGAACTTCTATAATAAATGGGACTAAATTGATATGAATTACGTACGTTCATGGGTCTATTTACTGAAAAAGTTTAATTAACAATTAACTAGACTGACCAGACCTAGAAGCTGTAATTAAGGAAAACGAAATATTAAAAACATGGGGATGGTTTGGCGGCCGTAATAAAAAAATATCACCGGATCTTACCTGAAATGGTAAGTGCTTCATTTTCTCTCTACGATTTTGCTCTATTTCACTGCCAATAAGAAGATGCCGTTGAGGGGGTATATTTGGGCGATTTACCATCAAGGTTCATTTTATTACCTCCGCTGCACATGGGGTAGTGGAAGAAGGGAGGCAGTCATCAACCCCCAATTGATCAATCCATTTATTGTTTTAAAACGTATATTTGTTTATTGTACGTGTGTTTGGGGGGATATATTTTCAGGCAAGGATATACAAGTTGGCATGCAGATTAGAGAATCTGGAAGTTGTTTTGCAAGTCAGCTCTACATTATGCATTCTTCCACAAGGTATGGAACCTTGTTGAAATCTTCCAGCAACTAATATAGGATAAAATTAATACAGCGAGGGAATTTAAACATGCATTGGATAGGCAGAAAGCTATCTTGAAAGACAAGATCAATGATGGGTTTAGTTTTGAAGCTTTACTGCAGGAGAAACTAGATAGGCAGAACGGTATCACATTTATGTTTCTCTGTTTAAAAAATATATAAAGCCTTAAATATACTCCTTAAAAGTTCATTTTATGTATGGTGGGTCTTGTGATCAGATGCTTGAAGCAAAATTCCTTTTCTTGAAGTCACCTGACCGGACAGTGAGCTCAAGCATAACTCCCCTAATTAAATCTACTTCTAGATTATAAAGCTGAAATGCATAACTTTAGTGATGTTTGTCTTATCTTGAATGTAATTGCTTTTGCCTTGAGTAAAACAGAACTTGAAAATGCCTATAAGTAAATAAAGTAATCTGGCTTTGCAAAATGGAAAATTGTCATAAAACAATATGTTAACAAGTGCAACATTAACATTTTCCATTGTAAACCCTTCCATCCATGCTCAGGAAAGAGTCGCCCTGTAATTTTCCTTACTACATAATAGTAATAATAGCAATTTAATTATTTAGATGCTGGTGATCTGGCCTCAGAGGTTCCAGTCACATGGGGTGAGGCTTCTACTAAAGCTTAGGACCCCTATTATAACTGCAACGTGAGCATAAAAGAGACATAAGAAAATCACAATTGGAAAGGTAACATGGTTTATAAAAAAAAATCCAAATAAATTCCAATAAATGTTCCCCAATAAATCGACATTATTAAAAATTAACAAATATATGCTGATATTTTCTACTTTTTGTTTCTTTTATTTTGTCTGACAATCAATTAAGCTATGATAACTATTAAAATGGGGTGCTCTGATGTAGTGGTGGGCTAAGCAATATATCGCCATATGATATGAGGAATATTTACAGTATGTGCTTTTACTTAGTATTTGCTGTGTTTGCACTGATTCCTTGTTTTGCTGTATGCACAGTATATACTGTACCACAGCTATCTGGTTTAACTACAAAAATTTGGCAGCAAGTAAGCATTTCGTCCTCAAAGTTGATGTGAAAATCAGCAAGCATACTTTGACAAGGCTCGTAGTGTGATGGCTAGATGACTGGGTCAGAGAATTTCCAAAATGGCAGCTCTTGTTGGGGTGTTCCTGGTCTGCAGTGGTCAGTACCTATCAAAAGTGGTTCCAGGAAGGAAAAGCGGTGAACCGCCAGGATGATGAGCTGCCAGGAGTCACTGATCCACATAGGGGGAGAAAGGCTGTCCCATGTGGCCAAATCCAACAGATGAGGGTTTTTTTTAGTTTAGCGTAGCCTTAAGTACTAAAAAAAGTATGTTTCTGCACTAAGAAGTATACGGCCTATACTATTGCACAAGAGTCATTCCACCACTTTCATGCAGCCGTTCCCCAACCTCTTTGCCGTCCCCTGTGAGTTACTTTGTGGGGACGGCAAATTTACACTGTTATACAGGCGATACACTCACTACTTTACATTGTAACAGAGCGTCATTTCTTCAGGGTTGTCACATGAAATAATAAAATATTGACAAAAATGTGAGGGGGAGAAATCACTTTTGTGAAATACTGTATACATATTCTTCGTAATTCAGATGAATCAAATAGTGGCTTTCCTTGTGTAATCTGCAATAAATTAAAGCAGTATGTATATTTAAATAAATATATTTGGGTTTGCTGATGTTATATTATGTGCCTGGTATTAAACACCAGCATTCCCTGCATAAAACATGTAAATAAGGTATGATTCGCTATAAAGCGTAAGCTAATTTCTAGAATATTATGGAAAATATGTAAAGATATTTACTGCCGCATTGTGCATTGTCATGCTTTAGGAAAGTCATGTCACTAAATCTATATACCCTTAATATAGGCTGTCAAACATGTTCTGCTGCAAACGGAGGTCTGTGACAAGTTTAATACCTTGCCTGCAGAACCCATGCTACGGAATTAAAGTTTCAATATGGAACCTCTGGAGACCTTAATAAGGAACAGGATCTGGAACACATCCTAAAGGACAGATTCCGTTGATTAGAAATGATATTAGATGTGTATTTTCTGCCTCTCACACTTATTGTATATCATAATGTGTTGTTACTTTTGGTCTTTAGAAACTTATAAAAAAATATGAAAGAGGGGGGGGTTACACAATTTTCAAACTTCTTGGTTTAATGAAAAAGCTCTGAATGGTAGCCATAAAAAAATAAAAGTCAATTAATACCATCCACAATGGAAGTCAACAGCTACAATGCATCGTTGGATTTGGCAGCTGCAAAAGCTGTTATATGGAAAGAAAGAGGTTAAGACGATCATACAATCATATACTTTTCTATGCTGAAATATGTTAATATTTTAGAGCTAAAGTTCGTAAACTCACTTGTGTCCGGTTTGGAAACTATCCAAAATAGTGTTATTTATCTCACTGTATTAATTTAACTCAAAATTCACTAATAAATCAATACTGCTTGGAGATACATTGTTGATTTACCGTTTCAAGGTATTATTTGTGTATTTTCCACCTAAACGGGACAAATATTGAGTAGGTTGTAGTCAAAGTTGACAGTTGGCAAGACAGCAGGATGAAAGAGAAAAGAGGAGAAAAATTAAGTCACCATTTAGAGAGGAGAGCAGATTGGTGGAAATTTCAAATTAGCACCTGATTTTATCATTAATGATCTTGACAGGAAAGCTCTAAGCTGTGCTCTGATCATACGGATATCCCAACAGGGAATCGTGAAATAATTAGTTTCACAAAGAGAGCATTGAGTTTGGTGCCAATAAATGAATCATATGGATTGTTATCAGTCATCTCCGTGTTTATTTTAGGAAAGTATACATTTAAAGCAAAAGTGGAAAATAGGCATATAGATATGTGCTTATTTACCACCATATACCTTTTATCCTTTATAAACATTATAAACATAAAGAAATCTCATAGTACAGCTCTTGGTTGTCTAGTGAAAGGGAGAAACAGCTTTATCAGTTCCTTACCATTAATTAATTGCAGCAATAGTAACAGGTGTCAGAAACCTTGAGGTTTGAACTGGCAAACCTGTCAAGTGTATGTCGGGATCCTGTCACATATGTGTCCCGTCAGCCAGTTGAGGGCCTATATAACCAGGGTTGCCCCCAGCCTTCCTTGTTTCCTTGTTGGAGCTTTGAACTTCCTGGCCCCACTGTGAGTTTGCGTGAGATGTGTGTTTCCTGACTTTTACCTGTGACTTTGGACTATAAAGAAGCCTAAAGCTTTGTCAGACTGCCTTTTGCAATTAGGCACTTCTATACTGGCCTACCCCATGCAGGGTTCTGAGCCTGAACCTGACTCCTACCAGACCCGGTACCTGCAGTTATGACAATAGGTTCAGGAAATGACATCATGTTACAGTTGTCTAGTCCTTGCAGCCAATAAGAGTGCAGACCAAGGCGATCTGTCTAACAAAGGCTAGAACAGCGGTTCTCAACCTGTGGGTCGCAACCCCTTCGGGGGTTTTTTACAGGGGTCACCTAAGACCATCGGAAAATACATATTTCACAATATATAATTACATCATTTTATGGTTGGGGGTCACCACAACATGAGGAACTGTATTAAAGGGTCGCGGCATTCCACTGGGCTTTGTATAAGAGAAGTAGAGATTCTGGATCTTTTCCAACCCTGAGGTTAGTCACAGGTAAAACCTGTACTGGATTTTTCTGTTCTCTGCTGGATTGCAGAAATATTTTTATATCTAGGAATTACTAATGGCCATTGTTCTGAAAATATAAAATTGTTAAGCCTGTTGCATTCTACAATAAACACGTGAACTTTGCAATAATGTATTTTATGCATATGTGTGTTGTTTCGTTCAAATATTGGAAATAGGCTTCGAGCATATATGTAATCAAATGTTACACGCTTTTTTCCAAAGCCGGTTTGCTTTCAAGTTTCATTCAAACAATTACCATTGAATGTATATTGGGAAAGGTAGTTATGTGACATCATAAAGATTGCATTTGAAATTCTTAATATTTTAATAATTGTTTGGGCTAAATTATCCCGATGATGGTTCATTAACAATGCTGTAGCGGTGCTGAGACAATTCTTCTAGGTAACCAAGGCTTCTATACTTGAGAGAAAAAATGATACCTCTCTGGTGTCATAGATTGCTACAAATGAGCAGCAAAGACGAGTCCCAACTTGAATACTATGAGTATATTAAGTGCTTTGCAATTTTCACTAATTATGTAAGCCGTGGAAAATAAACAGTCATACATGAGTCTTCCCTGGCCTTTTGAGGTATCACCACTGGTCACCGGGCTTCTGGGGCAGCAGTGATCTTGCAGTGGGTGGAATAGAACCTACCGTATTTCTGCCTCCACTCAGTTACCCTCAATTCCTGTGCTTCCTTGTCTGTTCCTACTAGGCTCCTTACATGCCTAGACCCACTTCAACAGCTTCATGTCCTCTATGGACTCCTATATGGACATAGACATTCATACACACAATGCTTTCAGCACTTTATTCTTGTTGCCATTTTTATGTCTTAACTTTATATTTTATGATATTTTCCACAGCATACCAAAATCATTGAACAAACGATAATATGAAGAAGAAAAGCTTTCCCTCCAAGGTACAACATTGTGAGGGAAGGAACTATTGTTACAGTAGTTCAATGGATCAATATTTGCAATAAGCATCAACCTTCCAGGCTTTCACTGTGGAGTGAAATATGGCTCGGGAGGAGGGAGTATGGAAAATGCAGCCAGTTTGTCATATATATCTTTGAGCTTGTCTGAAATTCCCATTATAAATTGGTGTGTTATCCAGTCAATTGCATGTCTTAGTAAGGCTGTATTACTAAAATCATTGCCATATGATTAATCTCTGAATTAGGTTTTGTTTGTTGCAGTTTGTACAAATATATTTTTGGGTCTCTCAACCCTGCAATATAAAGGCTTGGCAACCTACTGAAAGCCTGATTCCCTATTATCATGGCCTTTTGGTATAATAGGTAGAGAATAGAGATTGAAAAACAAGTGAGCTAATCATTTTGAATGATCTCTTCAGTCCATTCCATTCCATTGAGTGCATTCTGTGCAGCGTTTGAGAAATTGAGCTTGTATATATGTAAATGGTTAGCAATTTCAATATTTTATAAACTGATGAATCTATAGGGGTTTAGTATCTTTACATTTTCGATGTTTGTTGTTTGTACTATTTCAACTGTTTTCATTTTATTGTTTTTTTTCCTTTGAGTTGTCACTTAGCATGGGTTTGTTCTATAATACATTATGAAGTAGCACTCTAAGCTGATAATTTTTTGTATTTTTGGATTCAATACTCCCTCATGGTTTTTACACCAAACCTTTCTGATTATTGATTTATTTGTGCTTTTTTTAGGGCTACCAGATAACTTAGTTTGATCACTTGTTTGGTCTTGGATCGCATAGAGGAAGCCTTTATTTTAAGGCTCAGCCATGATCAGAAAATGTATATATCATAACACCCAGCTAATAAGTTAGAAGAATTGGCTCACCCCAAATAACTAAATATATACTCTGACTATGCTCTGAAGATCTAAATATATTAATTTTATATTGTAAGAAAAACTTACATTTCACTTTGCTTGCTTGGAACCGTCTCTTTTTGAAACTGCATTGTAATACCATTCAGCATATGGTTTGACTTCTTCTAGACTTGTGATGTCCATGCTCTGTGACAGAAAGTGCAGAAGGTCTTTTTACTCTTTTACAAATTTCACACATTACCAGGTATCTCCTTTTTGAATGGCATAGTATTAAGTCAAGCTTACACATATATATATATATATATATATATATATATATATATACCATAAAGTAAAAGAACACACCAAGGATTTCGGCTGCAACCTGGAGACAATTTATTCACACTTCGTGGTTATTGACATTTCAGCATTCTCCAATTTCCACCACAAATCCTGGGTGTGCAATTTTATGTTCTTATGGAAATTGTTTGAACATGCACATATAGGTATGAATCTATATCCTTGAGACTGTGTGCAGGGTTACATTACTATATATATATATATATATAAGACACACCTTAATTTTGGGGCCCGAAATTTGAAAAAATATAAATTACATAAAGTCATTGTACTGGCTGCCTGGTCATGATATGAGTGTGATTGATGTTAGCTGCTAGCAATTGCTAGCAATCACACTCCTATCATGCTCAGGCAGCCAGTACATGCACATCACTCTCAGGCTCCTTGTGCCCCCTACACAGGCATCCATGCTATCACACACACACACATATATTCATTCATTTACTCCCCCACCCTTACCTGATCTGCAGATCTTCTGGTGCCGCTCGCAGACTTCCGTGGGGGGGGGGGCGCTGTTTCCCTCTGCGTTGCTGAAACAGGAACGAAGCAGAGTCATGTGATGTACATTCACGTGACTCCACTGGGTTCCTGTGTCACCTCAATGGAACAAGAGACGCTGCTGAACAACACAGAGGTAAGCAGCAGGTCCTCTGCAGATGATTATTTCCGGTAACACCCAGTTTTTAGACCCCAAATTTTTCTAAAAAACGTTAATCTTATACATGGGTTAATACGGTATAAATACAATAGACAGCATTGTCAGTATTAGATTCTTGTATCAAGGGCTTTGAAGTCAGAATTATTTCACTTAAAATGGGATTTTTCAGTTAAGGTCAGATTGTAACTTGAACAAATTGTTTAATCTTTATTTTATTTCTAATAACTAAAAGCATTTAACTTTTTGCTGCAGTGTACACCATACATTGATTTTTTTTAAATGCTGGCTTCTCAATGACATGGTCTAAATTGGTATCAACGGAGGAACTTAATGCATCCAATGTGATAGGAGCTAAGGTTTCTTAAAACTCCTCTTGTTTTCCATATGAAAATTCACATGTAAATACCCATGTAAATGTACATGCATTCAGTGAGCATAGTTATTCTTAACTCAGTTTTAAGAACACCAGCTTTTTCAGTAAAAAGCACAAATGGGTAGAATTGAACAGACGTGCAAATTTCCTGTCATGCTTTTATGAACTGGTTTGCTTATGAATTTTTGACATTAGTAAACAGTCTAAAAAGTTTATATTAGATTTATAAAATTCAAAGCATTTAAAATAAAAAGTAAATAGTGTATCATCTCAGGGGTGGGATTGCTTGGGTAGACTTTTCCCCCTCCATTGTTGGTAACCATTTCACAAGGAGGGCTAGTCAATTTTCAGCAAGGAGAGTTGTCCCAGTGTGAGTATTTTATAACGGGCTGCCCTTCTGTGCTAAGTAAATGTCCGGCAGGGTCATGTAACGTGACACTACGTGGCTCCACAGTAGTAGATCAGAACCCTTTACCATGTTCACTAGGCACAGTAAGAGTGTGTGCCTTGTTTGCTTTTTTACATGGTATTGGAGTTGTTCTGGGTAATGATTGTGTCATGCCCCTCTCACCCTTACCTGCTCTCCCCAGCTGTCCTCCGTCACTGCAGGCCTTCCAAGAGCTTTGTCTGTAGTAGTGGCGTCTACTCGCGGTATCGCAGTAAGGCCGAAACCGCGGCCTAAAGGTCCAGCAAACCCCAGGGAGGACTTCCAAGTGTTGCCCAGACATCGGCATACTGTTGCCTCCACCATCAACTATCCATCAATAATATTCACACACATAAACAGTGAAGCAGGTGCTGTGGGATCACTCCTCTGTGTCAACCAGTCCAGTGAGCAACTTGTTCAACACAGGGGGGAGTAGATACCTGCAGCACTATAAAAACCCCTCAGACTGTGACCACTTTACTCCAGTGTTCCAGAACTTTGGTTCTTGTATGTCCTTGGACTCCAGATTCCTGTTCTTCTCTGCTTGCTTGCTACAGACCCTTTTTGGACTACCCCACTTAGATGCTAAAATAGAGGTGGCTATAAATTCTCACCCAAAATCATGCCAAGCGACATTCTTGGCATCCAACTGACCTGGCAGAAAAGAAAAAACCTAATGTCCTAAACCTCCCGATGGGCATTGTGTAGCAGCAGCAATGAGTAGGGATATATTTTTAACCAGTTTCTCTGCTAACACCCTGTACTCTCCTAAAACTGGGTCATATGACAGGCTTTGTTAAATAAGACCACTTATTAACCACCAGTCTAACACCTTCAGGGAGGTCTATGCCCCACAGCACAATATGTGCTTCAATGAGTCATTGACAGAGTACAAAGGCTGATTTTTAGGTAGTTTATGCTTTACAAGAAGGCAAGATATGAGGTGAAGCTTTAGAAGCTTTGTGAAACTGACACAGGGTAAACCTTCTCATTTTGGATTTAGTCAGAATTCTGAGTGAAGGAGGTCTCAGACAATCAGGAGCTTGTCCCGAAAGTCCCTCCATCACACCAAGCTTAGTGTAAGATGTAGCCAGCACCAGGTGTGTGTGACTGTGTGTATGTGACACATACAGTTTTGTTTGTGTGACTGCGTGTATAATGTCTGGTAGTAGAGGGGTTAATTCTCTGAATATGTGTGTGCAATCACATCCGCTTCATAGTGTGTCTGTTAATGGCTTTCTGCCAATATGAGTTGCTGGCACTGAAGTGCACAGACAAGTATACTATAAATGATGAGATGTCAGCAAACTGAAGTGTATTGCGGATTACAATAAGCACAGGAGTGGTGTTGACCTGGCTGACCAGTGCCTGAAGCAATATTTGGTGGACCAAAAAGCCAAAATATGGTATAAGAAAGTTGCCATTTATCTCATGCAAATTGCCTTATTCCATTTATTTTGGGTTATACAAATAGGCAGGAAAGAATACATCTTTTTTATATGACCTTAGGTTCCAGCAGAAGGTCAATTAAAATCTTCTTTTTTTTAACAGCAACCTAAACCTTCTGCAGCCAGAAGATACTGCCAGAGTCTGTGGCAAACGCTTCCCAGTGCACCAAGTGGCTACAATAAAAAGCAACAAAGCAACAGAGATGTTGTACGGTGTGCTGGAAAAAAGAGATCAAGGACAGTAGCTTTTATTGTCCATCGTGCTGATCTATGCCTGTTCTCTGTATCAGAAGTTGCTCCCAGATCTACCACACCCCAAATGCACTTTTAGAATGTAAAAAAAACATTGTAAAATAAATGTTTTTAATTAAGTTTAAATTTTCAGTTTTAGTTTGGGTGTCCTTACCTGGTTGGCAGGTAGGGATAATGTCTACTTTTCAAAAATAGATACTTTTGAATGTCTAAAATGAAGTGTGTCTGCTAGGCAACGCCAGGACAAGAAACAACCACCGCCTCATATATTAAAATTTTAACATTTCACATTTGGAAACAGAAATAGGCATGTTTTCATTTTCTTCCCCATAACTGCAAGAAGCATCTTAAAAAAAAGCATAGAAAGTTTGGTGAGAAAAGCAACAGAAGTAGTTAGCATCACAATAGTGTTGAAATAGTTAATTTTGGGGGGAACATTTTAAATGTTCTGGACATAAAGGTATTATCAAAGGACTCAAATGTCTTTTGAATGGAAACATTTGTTCCAGAACAAGTTCCAGAACAAAGATCTTCCTGTGAGATGTTCCTGCGATTGACAAACTGTACAAATTGTACTTCATTATTGATGGCAAAATACACACAAAGGTTTACACAGAGACCACACTTATCACATACTAGTTTAGCGTAGATTAGTATAATGGGTAGATAGTCATTATAAGATTCAGATATATGATGACTGAGAGCAGGGGCGTAACTAGAAACCTCAGGGCCCCGGTGCGAGAATCTGTTAAGGGCCCCCCACCCCCAACCATCCTATCCCTTTCTCACAATTCCCCCTGCCTCCCTAACCCCTTCTCACAATCTCCTCCCCTCCCTACCCCTTCTCACAATCCCTCCCTCCAATCCCCCTTCTCACGATCTCCCCTCTCCCTCCTACCTCCTGCTTCACATCCCCCTCTCCCTCCTAACCCCCCGTCTTCACGATCTACCTCTCCCTCCCTTCTCCCCCCCTTCTCATGATCTACCCTCTCCCTACCCCCCTTCTCACCGATCTACCCACTCCTACCCCCCCCCTTTGTAGGTCACTTACTGCCAACTCCTGTGTTGGGAGCATGAGGCGTTTGTCTCGGATGCCGGCACTTCATATGCCGGTGCTCAGCGTGAAGCGCCGGCACCCGAGACAAACGCCTCACACTCCCAACACTGCACTCTGGGCAGCGCTGAGGCAGGCGGCGGCAGCAGCCGCATCGGCGGGAGCAGAGGAGTCCTGGATTTCTATCAGTCAGGGGGGCCCAAGAGTTGCTGAGCGGTCGTTTTCAGCAACCGCTCGGCACCCCTTGGGCCCCCTTGACTGGCAGAACTCCAGGGCCTGGTCGCAGTCGCGACCCCTGCGACCCCGGTAGTTCCGCCACTGACTGAGAGATGATCAATACATGTAGTATTCATATAGAATTAGAAATGTATTCTTAAGGGTCTTCTCATGACATCAGCAACCAGAAACTTTCACATTACGTTTGCAGCACCACATGTGCTAGTAATGCAAAATTTGCCAACAATCATATAAAGGCTAAGAGATTTCTCTGAAAATAGAAGTGGAAAAAGACTCTTAGTGCATAACTCTATTTATTTGTTACTACTTGTTATTAAAAGTGTTTATGTGCAACTAAATTGGCTAAATTGGACTTTTAGAGGCAAAAATACTAAATTGGGTCCATGGAACCTGAACTTTCTAGCTATTTATGTGCAATAATGCCCCTTGATCCTTTATTCATCTTGAGATCCTGAATGTTAAATATGCTGTATGATGGGATGTGAACATTATGCAGATACCTATGGAGGTTTATATTCTCTGCCTGCAGAGGTAGTTTTAACGGAGTCTGTGCAGATGTTTAAACAGCAAATGGATGGATAGCTGGAAAAACATAATATTCAGGGATATAATCTTTAATTATGGGGAAACAGCTTATTGATCCAAGGAGAAATCTGACATTTTTGGGGTCAAGAAGGATTTTTTCCCTGGTTAGTGCAAAATTGGAAACAGCAACAAATTAACAGATATAGGAAAGGCTGAACTTGATAGACGCATGGCTTTTTTCAGCCTATATAACTATGTAACTATGTAACGATATTTCTTACCATGCTTATTATACTATGCACAGTTACTATTCTCTTCTGCTTCTAAACATAGCTTCATGACTTTCTAAACATAGCTTCATGACTTTCTAAACACAGCTTCATGACTTTCATTAGTTTCTACATGTTTGGTTCCTCCAATGACACCATGAGTGTAAAAGCTAAGAGGGTTCCATAATATGATCTTATTGGATATTACATTATCATATTGCCCAAGGGGAAGTTAAGAGATCACATCGACAAAGTGGTTAAGCGGGTTTCGTTTTCATAATGTTTGTATTTGAAACATGTGCACTATTTATCCTACTCTGGTCTGTATAATGTTTTAGATTTTAGTCTTCTTTTATTCTTACGACTTCAGATGTTACTAAATGGTATTTTATTCTTTGTGTTGTTTCCAGTTTCGTATATAAAATTCTACTGTATCTGCCCTAATTATTTTCTGGCTGTCATAGGATATGTTATAAAACAAAAAGCAATATTTTTAAAAAATGAGAATGATTTCTTTTGAGTTCACTTTCTTACCAGTTATATATATTATTGTCAGTATTTGTACAAGTCATAAAATGTGATGTCAGATAAAAAAAAAACAATTGGCCTCCATTTCGATTCCATTTATATGTTTCAAATACCTAGACTCAACAGGATAGATATAATAAAAATAATTCTTTTAGCCATCTTTTCAAGTGAGATGTCAGAGGTCCTTTCTGCTAGTACTGCCATCAGTAATATGATATAAACACTTATCCAAGCCCACCAATATATTTTTCATTTACATATTCTCCAAGGTGATATTCTTTTTCCATGATAAGTAGCATTAACAACCATAAACATCACATTTAATTTAATAATATTGGTTAAGACACATTTATTATTGATTTTTATATTATTATCTCATGCTCATGTTTATAAAAACACAAAAACAAGCTTTCCCTAGAAGGGTTGCACCGCACTGATTAAAGCCTTCTCTCAATAAGCTTCTCTCCTGCTTTGCAAGCAGACCCAGGTATTTTTGTCTATGGTTTCAAGCAAATTAGGCGGTCTTTTTGGCTTCTAGCTTCTCTCATGAAATTCTCCTGCAGAGATCTTACAGGGGACTGCAAGGGAACATCCTGGATCAGATGCCTCGTTGAGCCTGATGCAGCTATAATGAAAGAGTGAGATGAATATTCTTAATTTGGTGGTCTGATCGTAGGAAGCATATAGCTCTGTACAAAAAAATCTCAACCCTCTCCCTTGCTGTCTTGGTATTTTACTGAGGTCTCCACAATATGATGTCATTTCATGGTGACCTCATACACTGCCAAGCAGACTGTAGAAACTGTTGGAAGAGAGATGTGAATCTTTGACTAACCCAATAGCAGGCAAACCAAGAAGAATCAACATGGAATTTCAGGCTGTTCAACCATTTAGTTACTCTTTAAACAAAGGTAAACTGGGTATAAAGGTATTTCTATTTTAAAGTGGACTAAAAAAACAGGGCCGGGCTGGAGATAAAGAGGTGGCCCTGGCACTTTAAGGGCTGATCTGCCAGAGGAGCAGCAGATCAGGTGAGAATGGAACATTCCCGTCCAGTGGCCCACCGATCATTTGCCCAGTAGGCCAGATGTTCCTTTAATGTGATATTTTATATCAAATATATACAACAAAAGGCAATTATTTTGCATTGTTGTACTGACCCAGCTAAATTGTTGGGTAACTAAGATAGCTGTTTTGTTATTAAAGCAGACTAAAATGCTTTAGAAGGAGCATGGGTAATGGCTGTGGTTGTTAAACAAGTTATACAGCTTTTATCTAGAGGTAATATATACTCCCTTAAGGCATAGGGGTCATTTGTGGGTAACACTTTGAATGTTTAATTGTATTAATTAATTAAGCATTGAAGAACAAATGAAAACTATTCTCAAAGTACATCTTGTCGATCACAAAAATAGGTATTGTTTTTATATAATGAACTGTAAATTTAAACCCTTTTCATTAAGTATATTTTTGAAAATGTTTACTATAAGGGAGAACAAGCAATCATGAATAAGTACACCAAGTTGATTCCCGTGTTATTCATATTTATTTGATTTCCTAGGGTTAATGACAAAAGAACAATAATGTTTCTAAAGCACTAACAGTGTGGGGCCGATTAGCTAAATGGAGAGTTATAGCTCTAACCCCTCACTTCACTATTCATCGTGAAGCACCAACACTGTGCCGGTCATGTATAACGCATAATTTAATGTGTAAGAAGACTTTGAGCAAATCATGCTGATTCAACTATGCGTTACACAGAACCAGTCAAACCCTTCATGGAACACAGGCTCACCGGGGTTGGTCTTTCATAATGAATAGTGAAGTGAAGGAGCTCAACTCTTTTAACTCATATTAACTCTTTAGTAAATAAACCCAGTTGACATTGTCCCAGCTTCCCCTTGCCCAGCCAGTGTTTCCCATCAAACACCTGAGACCTGTTCCTTTTTTTTGTTGATGTTCTGCAATGCGTGTCTTGCAGGCCTGTATGCCAATGGTACAAGTTGGTCTTGAACCCAGCTGCTAACGGAGAACTTTTTTGGAGTGAATGAAGCCTGCTGATGATGCCTGCATGCATGCAATGAATAACTAACTAATGCATGGCAGCTAGTAGCAGTCAACAAATAGTGATTCTCAGTGAAGCAAACTCAAATAAAACCCCATGATAATGAGACGGCAATGTGACATAAACTGACGTTTGCCATTTTGAGATCAAGTCTTAAAGGAATGCACCATGTGGCGGATTCCTGTGTCTGAGAAGAATTACATTTCTACCATGAATAGCTGAGTAAATGTAAACCACAGACAACGTGTAAAGTCGGTTTATCTATAGCTGATAGTCCTCTAAACCTGTGTCAGGAAGTTTGGCCCAGGAGGCAGGTAGAGCTGGTTCGCTCCAGTCCCCTTGCATCCTCCCATCCCAGTAACGAGCATACACACAAGCACATACTCACGACAACATATACAACACTCACACACAGTCACTCACTTTCATACCCACACCAACACACACATACACGCTTACACTAAAACATACTTATTCCCTCACACAGCATACCTCACACGCTTGCCTTGCCTGGAGCTATATTTTAGAGTATTACCCCTATTGCTCCCGGGTTATATAACTGCACCAGCCTGTCCGTGGTCCTCCGCAAACAATCATTGTTTGGCGGGTCCTGCTTGGGGGGTAGTATGAAAAGGGGGGGATGTTTTATATATTGGGGCTAAGCTAAGGACACAGCTAGGGCACATACAAATAACTATTATGCAAAAAGTAGAACTTTTAAAAAAGACAGAAAATATTTTGGCAACTTACGTTTAATACGATACCAGTAATTCAAACATTGGATAAGAGTTCCCCTTTAAATAACAAAAGAAAAAGGGATTTTTTTTAGAAATACTCTAATTCCTTTGGACATTTAAACCCTTAAAAATGCTAAAAATGTCAGATTAGTCTCTTTTCTGAGCGTCATAGAACTGCATCCATTACTTTGCAAGGCACTCATGCTTATATCCCTGCATTAGGTAACTGACTGCTTCTTACAAGCTTTCCTCATGGGGCGTCAGTCTACGACCAACCAAATAAAGCCCAATGTCACAAAACATTTTACAGTAAAAATCCCAGCTTCTGTATTTTACCAAGCAATTCATAACATTTTGGCCCAACCTGCCCTAACATCCCTTGACAACTACGTCGGTACCCGTGGGGTTAATTCTCATGAACCTGTAGAACTGAACTCAGCGGATTCCTGTGTCTGAGGAGAATTAAATTGCTACCATGAACCTTTTACCCCGTTCTCTGGCATATTTTTTCTTTTTCCATTATTATAGTTTATTGTGACTACAGTCATGTTATTCCGTTTGCATTTCAAATCACATATTATGTCCTGAAGGTAATATAAAGGCATTCGAAATGAAATCACCTACGTTTTATCACTCTTTACTTAACGACAGGAACTGATTGTTAAATTATATACTTGCATCATAAACACGAGGTAATGAATACCTTCCCAGACAATAATTATTGTATACTTTTCCATATAAAATGTGAACTCTTAGAAAAGAAATAATACCTGAGCTTCAATATTGTGGAAATTATATTAAAATGGAGCAGCCATCCATGGAACAGCAGACCGCTTTCAAAAAAATAAAATATAAATATTTTGTTAGCAGTATTGGTAATAACTGAATAGATTGAAATATATTTGCATGTTATCGGACAATTTCAAGCTTAACTTTGAGCAGCGACTCAAGTAAACCTAAGACGGACATCAAACCAGCTGTCTTTACCTCCTCTGATGTCCCTGTGTTCTAGGAGCTTGGCAGGGTGGTATGAGTTTGACACAGTATATCTATGCACTGAAATGCACCAGAAACCAAAAATATGTTTAAAAATTAAACTTTGTAATAAAACTAATTTTAGAGTTCAAAAAGTCCCATAAAATGTCCTAGCCTTGCCTCTAACCATACTATAGACTATATTAAATTGAATCCTTTCTAGCACAATGTATAGCTCAATTTTTTTTCTTTAAGCTTTGACTGCTATATAACAGTAACCCTCATACAGTGGATTTTTTAATGTACGTTTTCCTTCATGCTTTTCACTCCATTTCCCTTTAACTTAAACATTTCCTCTGTCCAAATTAAAATCATTAGCGCTTTAGCAAAGGTTATACAAACAAACACCATGTTTATTTACATTGAAATCATGCCTACAGTGCATGTCCTACATGCTATGTTAGTATGTTCTAATGGATTATGGGCATGGTTTGTAAATACGAATTGTAAAGAATTTTATTGATACATAACATGTGTATCTGCCGCTTCCATACCTGTTCCTTGGGCCCCTAGGTATCCATTTCACAACATATAATGTCCATCTCTCATCTAGCCCAGAATACGCTTGGCCCGACCTTAATTGCGCTTTTTATTACTATCGTTTATTATTCTTTATTGTTTTTACAGTGATATCATATTCTGCAGAGCTAATGAATCTTGACTGAATCTTATGATATTTTAGTTTAAAAAAAAAAATGTCCCAAAACAATACTGTAGCATAGACCTCGATAGCAGAGAAAAACTATTTAGCCAATCTAGTATGCCTATTTTTCTTGAAACAGAGACTTTAATCGGCCATTGCTCTTGCATTAAATTCAGGATAGATATATGTTTATGTCATGGATGCCTAAATTCCCTGTAAAATAAATGTATTCGCCTCTACCACTTCTGATGGGAGGCTGTTCCATTTATCTGCCACACTCTCAGGAAAGTATGACTTTAATGCTGCCTAAGTGCCAGGCAAACTGTCTTGGAGTCATCGAGAGTAATTCTCCATCTATTGTTACATAGTAACTCCCACATGTCTCCCGTGTTTGACGTGCTGGCTTTGGATAGTAATGGACCATTCACACATGAAGGTCGTACATCGATAACTCTCTTCTTAATTGAGCCTTGACTTTCATTGGAGAAATTAGCGCATCAAAGATGGCTACATTATGGTTCATATGCTTAAACATAAGGAGAAACAAAAACTGCAGTGGCCCCTTTAAAACTTTTATTTTGTGTTCTAATATATCAGAATGCCAATAAAGGGTTAAACATAGAAAAGTGAAGAAGTGCACTAAGAATTATCAAGTAATGTCTAGCAGTGAAAACACTCTGTGTGAGATAAAAAGTAAATCTCCAAACTTATCTCAGCTTGTGTAGCAGGATCAGTTCTCCTTCAGAAAGGATCAGAACCTCTCAAGGAGAAAAACAGAATAAAGTGCATAGTGCAGTATTGTCTGTATCAGGAATAGACATATATAGATAATAGATAGATTGCACTATATATATATTTATATATATATATAACTATATATATATATATATATATATATATATATATATATATATACATATATATATCACTATATTCAGAGCTTTCAACTGGACCTCTCAGGCTTCTGTGTCCAGTAGTAGATGTCACTTTCCTCCAGTCTTTATTCACGTAAAGAGCAACGAAGAATTCAAGTAAACAGGATTTATTGCATAAAAAGTGAAATAAAATACCTTATAATTTAAAAACAACGGGTCACTTGGATCCCTACCAAATAAAGGGTTTATTTTACCTTTTGCCGTCATAACACGTGAATGCCTATTTAAAAAATACAGAATAAAGTATCTTATCAGCCACAAAGTACAATCCATTCACAAAACTAGCGTGCTGTCTGTGAGACGGTTAGTGGGATGGTCTCTGTGTAATCGCCCCATTGCAGGGTTCTCGGTCAGGACAATACCCCAGAGGGTGAAAGCAGTCAAGGTGAGACAGATAAGGAGCCGTCTGATAGACAGCAGAGGTAGGCAGTGGGCGGTCTCAAGGTGCAGGGGGCGTGGCGACTCTCACACTCTCTGGAATATAGAGCGCAGATCTCAGCTCCTGACTCCTAGTGACTCAGTCAGCACCAAGGACAGCGGCATCCACATCTCCGGCTACCCTCAGGACCATGGCACAGACTCACCTGCAAGGAGTGGAAATCTCTGCCTCTCAGTTCCTAGAAATCTGGCGTCACTATGATACAGATGGTGAATATGCCCACTATTCTCATAAAGTGTGTAAAGAGAAGCTCCTTTCACTGCCAGGTGGATGAGGTGGTAGCCGCTGGTAATGAAAGTCAAAGGCACTCTTTACATTAATAATTCTTTTAAAATCTGCAACCTGCCACGACTTTCTCTCCTTTGATGGACCTCCAAGTGCATGTGATTCTATGTCTATTGCCTTGAAATCTTTACTGTGTTAACTCGAGCCCCCAAGGATCACAATGCTTTCCCTTCTTATTGCACTCTGCTGAGTTCCAGTTTCTTGCAGTATCACAAGGATGCAGGACGTTCTCCTAAAGTGTTGGTTTTTGATTGCAGGGAATGGGTTCATTGAAGGCAAAGAGCTGCAGAACTTTATCCAGGAGCTCCAGCAGGCAAGGAAGAAAGCAGGACTGGTATGTGACTCAGAAAATGCAAATAGTACATGCTTTACATGAAGCTGGATCCCTTACACAGAGCTGTAATTAACCCTTACTGTGCACACTGAGTGTCTCTCTTCAATGCCTGCTAGTGCTTACTTATCTCATTCTGAGTTGTGATAATCTTTGCTAAATATGCAATTATATTTAACTTTAATTCCCATTAAATAAACCAGCCAGATTGTGAAACTGCAGCCAATGCAATGCTGCCCAAGAGCTGCCAGTAGCCACAGTTAAGGCTTCATTGATTTTAGATCCAACTGCATCTACTTAAAGTATCGCATTTCACTTAAATATATCGTACACGGCTGCCCTTATAAACCCGGAGGTTGAAAAGTTTAAACTGCTAGAATATTTTGATCTGGCAATCGAATTCCTTACAGCTACCTATATAAAATAATAGCGTTCTGTACTGATGTCTAACTTACATGTATTTAATGCATTTTAACCATTTCAGTGCAAGACCTGTATTACGCAGTAACAAACAATGTATTTTATAGACACAGTTTGGCACAGTCATTCATTTCATCGGCTATGTGTAGTGTTTCTTTCTTTTTTTTTCGTTTGCTTAAAGGTCACATTCAAATGTTTAGTCACTCGGACTGTAATGCTTGCTGCATGGACCTGAACACAACCTGCCTCTCAGTTATAACCTGTTTTATCTCTGCAATATTCCCTACAGTTATTTAAGTGTTTGCATCAGGGATTTTTGCCCTACTTGTGTGACCCTTATTACCTGCCATAATTTAGGGCATTACAATGTAACTCAGATAGAATTCTATCATTGGAGGCGAGCTCCACTTGGTGTTAGATTTTACTCCATATTTAACCAAAGCTAGCGGAACTTATAGAGTCCAAAATGAATGAAAAGGCTTTCGCATGGTAACATGTTAGTGCGTTTAAATTTAAATTACATATACTCATGCACAACTTGCAATGATGAACACACAAGTACACACGCATTTATTGATGTACTAAAGGTTGTTGAATTTTAGTTCTAATAATAGAATGAATGTATGAAAAGGAATATATATTTGTTCCTATATTTAATATTTTTAAATGTTCAGTTATATATCTATATATGACCATTTTTAATATTTTACCAGTTTTTAGTGTTTGTATATATATATAATGTATATATATATATATATATATATAAAACACTGTTTATAATTGCAAAGTAATTGGTTACAAACCGACTGGCTCCATAAAATAAATTGATACTTTCATATAATGTTTTAGTGATTTGTCCTGCATATATTTCTATCTACCTATATATTATATGTATAATAACTCACCGGACTGTGTTTTTGTATGATGATTGGTGATTTTGGACATACAAGAATATCAAATAAGTCACTTCTGACAAATAATCATTAATTATGTTACAGGATTTATCAGACCAAATGAAAGCCTTTGTGGAGCAATATGGACAGAACAGCGATGGGAAGATTGGCATAGTAGAGGTAGGATCTCCATCATGCAGCAGTATTGTGTGAATAGCTTAGATGCCTGTAACCGTAGTGTGCCAATATGTTCTAAAACAAATTAAAATCTTAATGATATCATGAATATATCTAACAGATGCTTAGGATTCATGCACTACTACATCAGTGGACAAAGCAGACGGCGTACTTTCATCAGAATAACAATTGCAGAGGTTAACAGCAGTTACGTTTTTGACTCTGCATTTGACTGCTTGCTGTTGTTACCTTTAAGGACAGTGGTCATAGTGTAAAGATTTCCCATCCTCTAGATTGTAAACTCATTGGAGCAGGGCCCTCCTCACCTGTTGTTTCTATATGACATCTTCTTATTTATATATTGATTGTTATGTCCTGTCTACCCTTTTTACAGCGCTGCACAATCTGATGGCACTATAAAAAAAACAATACATAATATTAATAATAATAATACACTCATAATGTAATAATAATAATACACTCATAAAGTAATAATATAATAATACTCAGAGCCG
Organism: Spea multiplicata; assembly: GCA_009364415.1. Taxonomy (NCBI): domain Eukaryota; kingdom Metazoa; phylum Chordata; class Amphibia; order Anura; family Pelobatidae; genus Spea; species Spea multiplicata. The sequence goes on along the minus strand of VKOC01046637.1, from coordinate 94,324 downwards.
ACTACTAGACCAAGAGTAAAAATACACTTTGGCGCCCTCCTCCATTTTACGTAGCATTACATTTTTACACAAATAGTGTGTGTTAGGGTGTATTACAGATTTTATACTTTTCTTTGATGTTTTATCTAGAAATAGTTGTAGCATTTAGAGCTGTATAACATTGCGATACACTCACATCCATCCAGCATTGTAGATTGCAAGCTCATTGTTTTTTTCTGTAAGTCAAATTATTGTGTTATACTTGATCTGTCCTGTCTAGCCATTGTACAGCGCTACTGAATATGACAGTGCCATATATAAAACAATAAATAATAATAATAACATTCTGTGCTCTTAGAAGGGAGATACATCCAGGGAGACAGAGAGATGCAGGGATTTGGGGCCCTGGTATAGTGGCAGCTGCTGCCACTTCAGACTTGTCATTGTCTGGCCCTCTATGATTCAGACACCCCAGACAGCTGCCTCGGATGCTTAAACATAGACCACCCCTGACTGCACCCCAAAAACCAAGAGAGCCACAAGAAACTGTATCACTTTTGCCACAACTTCTCGATAAACCATATTTATTCTTAGCAGCTGGAATGAAATATTCTACAAAATCGAAACCTACTTCTATGAAGTTTTAATCCATGAAGTATAGTTTTTCTTTGTTTCTACTGGAACTCAGCATTAGTAGAACTTTCCTTTGTATGGTAAACCTAGCAGAACAGTTTATTGTTATAATCTTATATATTATGAAATTACGAGTCGCAACATATCGAGAAAAATCTAAAGTATAGCTATGTTAAACAAAAAAAAATCAAAGGTTTGCAAGAAAAGGTACAGAGTCATACTTTTGGAGATAATTCTATGCTATGCAGTAAATGTACACCTGCCAGGGCTGTTCATTATTCCCTAGTGATAATTATATCATAGATACAGGGATGTCATTTTCTGTGTCTGCTGCTGAAGCCCATAATGAAGGCTTTGGAGTGGGATATAAATATAGTGCTTAAGTTCCAGTTCCTGTTTTTACCAAAAAAAACCATGCTGTCTATGAAGTAAAATACCCACTGTTAATCATATGTGGTTTTGAAAACCAAGCTACTTGACTCAATGATATGCTATGGTTACATTGTCCCATATAATGGAGGGTGATCTTGCCATTCTGAAAATGGTGTTGTATATATATTTTTTGCTGACTAGTTGTGTCTGATACTCTGGCAAGGGAGGCAGGGGGTAAATGAGCCCTGAACTGCTGTGATTTCATTATTTTGGGCCACGGCTTGAAGCTTTGTTTTGTGTACTATGTGCAATTGAATTTAGAGGAACCAGAGGGTTCAGTGTAGAAATGACTCAATGAAAATGAACAGATTGGGTAAATCATTTGTGCACTCTCTGTATTTGTTTCTTTGTGTTCCCTTTTTGTTAAACTCTTACTCACAAGGCAGGATATATTGGGCATACTGGTTCCAAATGTCCTTTAGGCTTCTTTACTGCTGGGTCACCTGGCTGGGGTTGTGCCAACCCACCCCAGTTCAATTGATTTCCTTGCTAGGATGATGGGAATTGTTCGTCAACATTAACTGAGAAGACACAGGCTTCTTCTCTTGCCTCTTCTTCTTCAGTCTTCTTTCTTCATCCTCTTCTCATCGCTATCCGTTTAGTTAACCAGGCCTGTGCAAAGGGGCAGAGATCCACGCACACGTTGCCCCCAATTGGAGGAATGGGGGTGAGGCTGTACCCATGGGGCATGCCCTAGGAGGCCAGAATAATGCAGACAGAACAGGGAGGAAAGAGAAGCATTTCTGCACTTCTCTTTTTCTGCAGATCTTGCTCCATTATTCCCGCTTCTTGGAGTACTTCTGCAAAAGGGCAGAATCATTGGGACAGCCTCTCTCATGTTCCTCCAAAGGCTTTTTGCAAAAGCACTCCAAGAGACTTGATTAATGGATCTGACAGTGAGGAGAAGTGGAAGAAGAAAGAAGAAGAGTCAAGAAAAGAAGCTAAGCTGCTGAAAAGGAGAAAGTAGGCTTTATACAAATAGCCGAATTTAGCAAAACTCTGTGAATTTGCAATACGTATGAAATCCAAATGGACAAGTCTATATATATATATATATATATATATATATATTTGTGAGTTGGTAGACTTTGTAAGTGTAGGGGCTGGAAAGAAAGGTAACTTCAGCACCTGGAAATAGATAAAATATTGCTTGCTTTGTTGCTCCCTATCTCAGCGTGAGGTGAATTGTTAATCTCCAAAACAATGTTTGGATAAACAAAAAGCTATGATATGACAGTATTTATTTACTGTGGTGTAATTTATGTACTGTGGTGTACAAGACCACTGCCTGACCCCATTAATGCAGCCGGCCTTCGCTGTGTCAGGTGGCAAGACCCGCAGTCTGTACAGCAGGAGACCGTGGTGATGTGATTGCCCCAGCTTCTATTTACCTACCTAAAGTCACACCTATCTAATATAGCCCCATCTGCATGTATTTAACACATTTAATGGAATGGCTGCGTTTTACTGCTATTGACTTCTTGGACCCTGTTGCTGAGCCTTATTGGAGGGCTAATAATCTGCCCAGGCAGAGAGATCATGGAGATCATGATATAATACATGTTATCTCTACATGGTATTGTATGTCACCAACTAGATGTGCCCATCACAGTCAGAAGGGCGCCATAACAAAAGAGGAAGTATATAGGAAGCTTATCCATTGATGTTATTATGATTGATGCCAGGCTGTCTGACCATATAATGAATATAATCCACCCAAAACCAATGGATTTGGTAAAAATCCAGATGGAGCCTTCATTCAAACTTGGTTTTTTTTCATTTTCTCTTAGGCAAATTTTTTTACAAATCCAAACCGATCTGCTGTAGTTATGTGAGAATTGTTACATTACTCCACAAGTTCCCTCAATATAGATGACTTAATCTGTGATCATGACCTGTATCGTGTAAGATATATTCATTATTCATTTAAATCGTTGAAGATTTCCTGTTACCTCACACATGGTTTGTCTAATTTATACATGAGTTACACAAGCACTACATGATCCCTTAATTAATTGTACACACACACTGGTACATCCATGAATAATTTAGAAATAAACACTGGCAAATGTCGGCATCGATCTCTCACATACCGTTTCAGATAAGTGGGTCAAATAATAGGTGAATTTTGTTTTTATTTTTTATATTTTCTTATATAAAATGGAATTTGGAGGATTGTGATGAAGTTTAAAGACCTCAGTTGATTACATATTCTAATAGGTCCCATATAGACACACAGAATTTATGGCAAATAAGAACCATAAGGCACATCTGGTCTGCCAAAACCTAATCAGCCTGTGGTCTCAGCTATATGACTATCCCAGGCATGTTTAAATTCCTTCACTGTATTAGCCGCCATCAATTCTGCTGGGAGGTTGAATATTTCCATATTGAAAAGATGTCTTTTTTTATGAAGAAGATGTTTTCATCTAGTGAGAGGTGACCATAGTTCATGATTAATTCAGGAACATTTTTCATGGTTTCTTTAATCACTTTGAAGCTTCAAAAATAGAACGATAAATAAAGCAATAAAGTAACTTTCTAGAAAGGCCAGTTGCATTTAAATAATTCTGCCAGTTCAAAGAGTGTGGCTATGGAAATAAATGTGTTCTTGCTGCGTCACTACTTCTTCTACTAGTATTCAGTAATATTGTAGGGTCTAGAGATTATGTGTAATGAGTACATTTGGGGTAAAGTTTAGGAAAAAATAATTTCATTATTATTTATTTATATTTAAGTTAATGTTCTCTACTAATATGTAGATAAAAGAAATGAAAATAAATATAATAATAATAATATATTATTATTATTATTTCTAGAAGGTATAGTTAAGGTAATAGTTAAACTATAGTTAATAGTTTATTTTAATGAAGTAAAAAAAATATATAAGCATAAAAAATATTATTGCAAATATTGTTGTTTGTTTTTATTGTTTGTATTATACATTATTATTCCACTTTATAATCTAGGTATTGCAATGCCAGTGTTTTGATTTTTAAAGAACCGCAAGTAAATTTGAAATAGAAAGGTAGACTATAATAAAAATAAAAGTTGTTTCTATTTCTGAACATGTGGACCTAGAAAGCCAATTGGAGTCTTCCCTGGTCTGTGCGTCTGCTGCCCCACTCTGCCTGCCGTGCTCTCCAAATGCTCAATCTCAGGGGTTTATACACAAGATTTTCACATCATCCATGCATATCTGCATATTGTATACATTTCCAATACATGCATGCATAACATGTCTGCAATACAATGTATAAACGTGGCTGCTGTGAACCCCTATGTTATGGACATAGTTGGATATTTGCCATCATTGGCCATTTACTGTACTACTTATGATGAACAATTAGCAGTCAGTTAAGAAGAAATGATGAACTGTAAGCTGGGATACATCATCTTCTAGGCATATGACATAAGAAATGTAAGTGCCAAATGCTAGCAATCTCTTGGGATCGTATATATATGCTGTATTGATGAAAGTCATTTATTTATGTGGCAACGTAGCTAATTTAAATATTGATATAAAAGTGATGCTGTACTTAATGTAGTAAATTAAGTGTGTGTAATAGAACGTGGTGTTAGTGTGTGTGTAAGTATGTGTTAGTGTGTGTGTGTTGTTGTGCCAATATGTGTGTGTTAGTGCACTTTGCTGTACACTTTGCTATCCTCGGGGCCAGAAGGTGCCATCCCTCCCATGATGGAGGCAAATCAGGATACCAATGCAATCTCAACCAGGAGATCGCATTAAATGAAGGAAATTTCCCAGAAATTCATTGGTTATGCCTTTGGTGAAAGATTTAATGGTTTGTAAAATGTGAATTACCTAACAGCAGAACATTACAATAACATTATGCCACAGGAGGTAGATGCTTTTCATTCCTGGAAAAGCTCTCTTACGGCTAGAGGACCAAACACATCTTCTCCATGCGCCCTGCAATTTTCATTGTTTTGATCAAAAGTAACAATCTTACACTTAACCTTAGGAAATGTATCTAATATATGTGGCTCTACATACATATAGACGGCACTCAAAGACCGTGCAAGTGACAGTACCCAAGCACTGGTGTAACGGGGGAGTCTGCAGCAAGGGACTCCTGTACTCATTGTTTAAGCCACCGGGGTACCTTGCTTTTTTAAATCAGTGATGCAGGAACCTTGTCAAGCATAACAGGCCACATGCTGTAGATGCGAGCGCCATCTAAAGTTAAATGACCCCTGGCCTTATTGTACGCAACATCAGATGACGCGTTTTCCCCATGCACGCTTCTATTCAGGTGGTCCAGTAAGTACCACTTTAAGGGAGGAGCTTGGTGCCCCGCACCATAAGTTTCATAGGGGGGGGGGCTGGCATTTTTTGTTATGCCACTGTAGTAAAGATATCATTGGGAACACATAAAATTACATTATTCTAATTCTAATTCTATTATTAATTATTCTAAAGAAACACAATCTAGAAATTATATACATTTAAACATTTTTAACACATTCTGTACCTGATACACTTGCTTTTGTGGTAAAATTAATTTTATAATGTATGCAGTTAATTATAAATAATTCTTTTGTCTGAAACAGGAGATTTAGAACACTTGCCTTTCTATACAATTATGGTCGGTTATTCAGGAAATGTCCTTCTAAGGATTATACGTCAACAAAGCTAATATCATAGGCAAGAGCGAGGGTCATATGAGCAGCTAATACTTAAATTGCAGTCTGATCTTTCGTGACCTTCAATGGAACAGCTGTTTAGTTTGTCATTTCCCTTCACTTTCATAAAATGTTTATGTTCAACTGTGGGGACAAGCATGCTGGGTAGACTTTAAATGTATTATATTTAATTTAAAAAAATCTCTGGATTTTTTTTTTCAAATTAACTAATTCCTCTGAAATATGAATCTCCAGAATTATTATTATATATTTGTATATAAAATACACAGCCCCACACAGGCCTGGACTGGCCATCTGGCAATGCCGAACAGATGCCTAGTGGTCCTCTGTTCGGCATTGCTCCATACATGCCTGATTTGCCATTCCAGGGGTAGATCGGGTGTTGTAGTGTATGGCCAGTGGCTATAATAGGAAGCAACATTTTTAAGGGGCTTTGTGCCCTCTTAATGATACTTAGAATAATATATTTAATTTTATTTAAATCATTTAATTTATAAAGCCTTCTGCTTTTGTGTAAACTCTGTATGTGTCCCTGTGACAAAAGAACAGCTATTTATGTAACTGAGTAAGGCTTTAAGAGAATGAATAATGTAGTTCATTTGAAATTATATACTTATGCTGCGGGTTTATATATATATATATATATATATATATTATTGTGACCCTAAAGGCTGTGAAACTTTGATTTTCTGAGGACCCACCAGACCTTCAGAGCTCCTAGAAAACAGGGACATAAGGAGAGGAAAGAGAGGCAGAGCAACAATTGCAAATACTTCTAGGGAGAGCAGTCCCTCTTTGGGACCAAAGTGGTCCCAAAGAGGGACTTCGTTTCCTAGAAGTATGTGCAATTGTGTGAAAAAGAAAGTACAGCCTCTTTGAGGTCTAAAAATTAGGTAAATGCAACTTCAGATAAACAACAACACATAACATATTACAGCATGTCATGATTTATTCAAGAACAATACTGTAAAGCCAACGTGGAGAAGCCATGTTTGAAAAATGATTCAATAGCTTATTGAACCACCTTTAGCTTTCATGTGTTGTTGTTGTTCATCTTAGGTTGTATTTACCTAATTTTTAGACCTGCTAAGAAAAAGGGGATTGTTATTAACTGTTAACTGTTTCTTTTTCAGTATAAAACAATATTTCATGCACACTGTTTTTTCCCTGGTGGAAAAATAAATATGCATAAACGAATGAATTAAGAATATAGATGGAGCTTTTTGATACACACGATAAAGCACTGTCCCATAGAGATTGGAATTGTGTTGCTGACTCAAGAATGTAAATTGTCCTGTCTCATCTATAATGTGAGCTACAAATCTAGGCATTATTTTTTTTCCAGATCTTTGTAGTGCTTTGTAAATGATAGAAACAATTCATTCCATTAGGTATCCGGTTGCTGTTACTTGATGTCAGGTGAGAAGGCTGTGGTATTTTTCTTAGAATTTTTGTTTCACCGTTAGATGTCTTTTCCCTGGCATGTCCACTCTCAGTATAGTCATTAAACTAATAAACACACGGAGGCATGGAGATAAAAGACCACAGTGTTTGCTGAACATATCATTTCTAGTCTGATGCCACACCTCAATGACCCATTCTAATGCTTATCGTCTTCAACTGGACAGAAAAAATGGGGTAAATACATCATTGAGGTCATCCAAGGAGTTATGAAGGCAGCAAAGCTCTCCCTTTTTTAGTCTCACATGATCCATTCCCTTTGCGATGTCCTTAAAGTCTCCTGCTGAGTGCACATTTGTGTATGTTAATGATATTCCAAACCCAATCAGGCAGTCCTTCATTAATGCTAAATCTTTGGTTGCTATCTAAGCCCTCACCACCCTGACACATTACATTTACCTGGAAATTAATGGGGCAGCTAAGTACTGGCCCCTACACTCTGTATATCTTACTGTTTTCTGATACAGAATCGTAATATATCCTATGAATAATATCCGGCTCTATATACTCAAAGAACATCAAATGCACCATCATACAGCCCTTACATGAAAGGGAAGTCTAATGCCCGTGACACCAATACTATAGAAGGCATATCAAAGTACTCTGTGAGTAACCCTATCCTTCAGGAGTACTTTCATATGCACTTACAGCCATAGAATTCTGCAGAGACCCACCATGCATTTGCAAAACAGACTACAAGTAAGCACACACTCATCGTATGCATTAAAGAGCTTTATTCTAGGGTCTCTCTCTTAGTCATACAGTTGTATTGTTTGTACCCATTATGCATTATATATATACAATAGCTTTTATAGTTAACCCCTTAAGGACAATTGGCGGTCCCTAAACCCATTGAAAACAATGCATTTTGTCATTAAGGGGTTAAAACAGGGTTGTTGATTGTTGAGCAAGGTGAGTTTGTAGCTGTAATGTAAGGTTTATGGATACAAACATCCACAAGGTGGGAGTCTGAAAGTCAAACACTCATGGACTAAGCGACTTATCATTTGTGAAGATGCTTTAGGTATTTACGAAGCTTAAAGCCAATATGCCATTTTTACAAATCCTATATGTCTTATACACTAAACATCCGTATGTAATAATGCTTAAAAATAAAGTACGGTAAGTAAAATGACCATATTAAAAAAAAAACATGTTATACAATCTTTATACAAAGGGAAAGATACAGTATGTTTCCTTTTCTTCTTTTTCACAAGATCTGCATGGTTATTCTACCGCATTCTGTTATCTCTCATCTATTGTTAAGCTGCTAATTGTTCTTGATTTGTTTAGACAGCATTATAAGGGGACATAAGGAAAATGGTTCATAACTTCATAGCAGGAAACATACTAGCTAACGTTGGCTCTCAGATTTAATTAAGAGTACTTTTAAACTAAATATCTAAAAAAAAAAAAAAAATTACACGGGCAAAGAAAAAAGTACAGTTTTTAAAAAAAATTCATATTAGTTGTTCTAAACGCTTTGATGGGAGCATTTGCCCTTTAAGGGTCTTATAAATTGAATATTGTTTTTATCTCATCAACGTGCATGATGTGTGATCCTGATTAGTTTCTAGTGTATCCAAAATGTTAATTTTCTTATACTGAGTGTACGCACTGCAACAGACTAACTAAGGTTTGCTGTGTTACAAATGACTGGAACATTTCTTTTGAGATAACTGTAACTGAAAATAACAATTGGAGTCTGGTGGTCCTGCAATTGTAGACTCCTGGGGAATTGATTTAAGCAGTACAATAAACTTAATCAGATCAAATGAACAGAAACATTTAAGAGTTGTTAATTTTCCTTTTGCTTCATATCTCAGGTTGTGAATTTTGTAATTATGCATACATTTCCAGACTGAAATATATATTGCCGAATTTGGATATTTTTTAACCAAATGTCAAGAGAATTTGGTTGTTTTTCTCATGCTTATTCCCACTGACAGCAATAGAAATTAACAGGTAAAACTCCTAAATCTGCTTAACTTCTCACAAAGAATTAGGTCCATTTAAACAACATACCACCAAAAGTAAAGCTTTCATCATCACCATCTTCCGTGTGAAGCACAATCTTCAATCACTGGACTGTTAGATTGTGCCCACTCCTCGCTCAGGTTCTTCCCACTCCTGACTATTATCTGCCCACTCTGCTCACACTTCATACCCACTTAAGTTGAAAATGGGGCTAGCCCGGCCCCTATACATGAAGTGCCCCTTCTCACACCCCAAGCTCCACGCAGCCAATCCTGAGAAGTTCTCATGTATTTTTTCCCCCCATGCGTGTAATACATGATTACCTGCATTTTAAAATATGAAATGTGCGATATAATCATGATCAAAAAGGGCTGATCCAAGTTGGAGTGGCCTACTTAATGACACTGGTCCGCTTACAGTGGCAGTAACACAATATTACATGGCACCTGTAATAGCAGGGCCACTTCTACTGTGTGTAAATAGCTATAAAGAAAGGGTTTCAAGCAAGATAGGGCTGTTTTGCTATGAAGGTGTGGAAAATGGGAAGATGTGATGTGTGATAGAGTGAGGATACTTTAGTGTAGGTGTGTGTCTGTTAGAGAGTGTATGTGTAAGTGTGTGTTAGAGTGAATGTGTAAATGTATTTATGCTAGTGAGTTTTAGTTACTTGGTGGGGGGCAACAGGCCAAAAAGTGCCAACCTTCCCCTGCATGCATAGATTAACATAATAAACTGCACATGATTTATTTATAATCCAACAATGCATTCTACTAAAGTTAAACAGATAATTCCTGCTTTTTTTGCTGTGTATCTTTTGGTTGATGACCTGCTTTCTTTTAGGGGCTGGTTTGTTGGGGTAACCAAGGATATTTCTGTATTTCCTCTGTTCTGACCTCGCTGTGCAGAGGACATTGGGGTCGTTATTGCATAATGCAGCAGTCGTGGAACAGTAGCCGGGATTATGGTGACTGAGCAGAACTGGAAATGATGAACGTTTTGCTGTGCTTTAGTTCCTATCACATAGAATGAGCAAGCGGCCAGATCAAATGTCTTTTCTTTTTTCTAATTTATATATAAACCCTTCGGCATAAAGTACATGGACAGCTTTGTTTCTGCTATTATATTACAGAAACAAATAATGATAAATCAGCTGTGTTTGGCTGGAACGGTTATGTGGTTCTTGTGCTTAAAGGGCTATTAAACTTTTACAATAATGCTGACCTCTTTGATGGAAGCCACTTATTTTTAATTCACGTCTAGAATTGGAAAACAACGTTTATTGTCTGACAGACACCTAATTTTCTGCGGATGTCGGACTGACAGCTGTCCGGCTCTAGACGCATGCTGTCGCTGTCAGTGCCTATCTCAACCAGACCTTTTCAGACAGGATGCTGAGAAACGTCCTCTCCCTGTTATCGCCAATGTTATTTTAAAAGTTTACTGGCACTTAAAGTTTATGGTTGTGTAGCCATGCAACTGACACCATTTTATGAGTGAAGTCACCAAAAAATAGTCTTGTAGAGCAGTTTACCATCATTCATACACAGTATCTTGACTTTTAGGGCTGTAGAATACTATGATACCCCAAACAGGCAAAGCTTCTAAGAAAAGAAAGTTCTCAGGGGAGGAAAGAGGAACAGATATATCTGGGTGACTTGGGAACAGAGGGGTACCCAGGAACCTGCCAATGTCCCTCCTGAAGAGCAGTTAGGACTGCCTAGTCTTGCCGCTACCTCAACACTTGTGGCTTTACTTCCCTGAATTGATTATTGCAGTGGTCAGAAAGTTACTTGTGAAGCCTAGGGTCTCCTGGTGTTCAATGTTTCTGTCGACTGAACTAAACGCAAAACTGGAAAAGATTTTATTTCTAGGAGATTGATGTGGCATGACATGATGTTCTTATCTGCATCTTCATGTAGGCTGGGTACAATCAACTGCTGTTGCATTAAGTATACATTGAGTATACCTGTGTATAGGCATGTAGATGAAAACTAGAGTAACAGTAATGTAAAACATAAGACTGTACGGTTCCTTTAAGTTACATGAGTACAAATAGGATACATAGGGGTTTTTTTTGGGGGGGGATATAAAAAAATAACCCATAACTTCACCTTGACACTGTTCTGAAATACTTCAAATGTAATAAGCTACCATTTCAGATTGTGTTGGGTTACATCAATATTTAATTATGTTTATCTTATTTTACAAAGATTCTATCCTTAGGAACCAAGCCAAATATTTAGAATGGATGGCAACTGCAAAACTGTGACCTTGAAACTAGCCTTAGGCGATTTCCTGGAAGGAAGGCTCAGTTTAACCTCCCGGTGTTACCGGTACCATATTGATAAGCAAATATCTGGTAATGAATGAGTGGTCACATAAGAGAATGAAGTAATACATAATAACTGATTGGGGAGAAAATCATCATTTCCTTTCAATATGGTAATATAATTAATTTAATAATAATATAATAATTTATATTAAACATGTAGATATGTACAGTATATATACACGGATCAGCCATAACATTAAATAGATGCTTCCCTCCCTCCAACTATATATTTTTATACACATATATCACATTATTTCTTCTGTTTAAAAAGTAAAACTCAAACTTTAATCTTCTGATTCTAATAGAAAATGAGAAGATCAAATATTTCTTTTAGAGATTACTGATTTGATATTGCAACTTTTTCTGATACAATTACATAATAGTTAACAAGCATGGATACATAGTCATAATAAAGTGAGAAATCTAAAGCCAAAACTCTCAAGTCATTTAAGTGACAAAAAAGCAAATGCCAACATTCTCAAACGTCATGTATCATGTGATGTTACAAGTAATCACATGATGTTTATGACATAGCACTCATGATGCAAATATAAGCGGAAACTCAGACGCAGGAACAGCATTTTTCCTTGAAGGTTTTTTTGGAGATGGTTGAATGTTTTTGTCGATTGCTACTTAGTAACTAGATAAAAACATCCAGGTGTCCCATCCCTGATTGTGGAGAACCTTCTAGGGTTGGTACCAGAGCTCCCAAACAGTACCTCGGCCTTATGTACAACTGTGTTGACATTAACAAGCAGCATCATCATGCCAAGGGTGACATTAGGACCTTGCTTCTTACCTTAAGTCTTGGGAAATAATTAAATATACAAATAAATTAAATGCAAGTAAGTTTTTTAAGAAATTTGTGTGTTTATGTTTTTAATCGAAGGAATATGGACCATATTTACTCTTCTAAGAATTCCTATTTCTTATAAAAGCCTCCACCTGTTGAAGACAAATCGACCCACGTGTCTCAGATCAACCCATGTGTCTTTGGATTGATAAACTGGTACAGACGGCTCTAAAGCCCTTCACTTGGCTTCACCTAGTAGATGTTTTTGTTAATTTGCAAAGTTTAATGCTGTAGCGTTAAAAAGGGAAGCGTGGCTTTAAAGTGCATGTGCTAAGCTTTCGGTAATTTGACCCTGTAACTTGGATGTGTGTTTACATCAGCAGGAAGCTTTTCTATTTCCCAGAGGAAAGTTTATGTTATTTCTTTTTTCTGTGTAATAGTAAGCAGCCGTACGCGATGAGTATTTTCCTAATCTCAAATTACAAATCTCAGTCATTTTAGGGCAACGCATAATATTCTCTGTGTATTAAATACTTTGATTTCCAGTGGGTGCATGGATCTCCACCTACAAGGCGAGATCTATTTTTTCTATCATTGTTTGAGCCATAATTCCCATCATACGTCCCCATCGTGTTTATTTTCTGGATATGTTGGATTTCCTTAGGGCAGGCAATGTTTGAAGAGGGTGTGGGGAGCTGTATGTTCTCAGCTATTGTTGACCTACAGTCTTGTTATCTTTGCAAAGCCTGGTTTTGCCCTGCAGACCTCAAAAGCATATGAGGCTGTGCATCTTATTCTGTGATTATCTTGACATGATTAGAGGTTTTACAGAATTCTGCAGATACTGAACTACAAGCTGGCACCCGTTCTCATCATTCAGCCTGCTTTATTCTTTACATATACAACTTGTTCCTAAAAGAATGTGTGGTTTCCATAATAAAGGTATAGGCAAATATAATTTCTTTAATGGTTCTTAAACCATGTCCATGATTAGCGCCTTTAAGATCACCATGGATGATGACAGTTGTAGATTAACAATGGTTGAAGAGAGGGGTGTCTGCCCCTGGTATAGAGCATTCAGTGTTGATCGGCAGTATATAAATAGAAGAACAATTAATTCCAAATGATTTTTAAATGGCGATAGCTTTAAGCGCTTTTATTTCCTGTTAATTAAAATATTATCATAATGTTTATTGCCTTGAAAACAGGTCTTGCCCTTTCTACCAATAAATTAATGAATTTTAAGAAAAGATACGAGAAAACATATTCTGAGCCATGGAAATGTGATACATTTAATCTCTTAATCTGTGTGTTATGAAAAATATTTTTTAGTGAAAAGTAATACATAGGTTTCACTCGTATTATCTGTCTTTTTCAGCTTGCTCAAATCTTGCCCACAGAAGAGAACTTCTTGTTGTTCTTTAGGCAGCAGTTGAAGTCAAGCGAGGAGTTCATGCAGGTATTTTGATTCAATCTCTTTGAGCGTCTTCCACCTTCACGTCAAAAACAAGTAACCGTTAAAGCTGTGTATATGCAGCCCTCAGTCCTGTCTGAAAACGAAATAGGTGCTATTTCTTTACCAATGTAAAAGAATGTACCTTCCCAGAATTCTTCTTAGATTCACATATACATATAAAGAACAGTGGCTCACGCTCTCCAGTATTACTGGTTTGTATATTTTTGGCGTTCAAGTAAAATTAATTTTAGTTAAGGGTAGCAGGTGTGTGGAACCAGGATGAAGAATTTAAGACCTTTATTATTTCTATAAGTATTATTAATACAATGATTATCCAGGGAGCTTAAATATGGTTTTGGCCCTACATCCCGAACAAAGGTTTGATGGTGGCGGAGGGGGTATGGGTAGATGTAGAGTATTAGACCCAAAATCAAAAAAAGCTCTGCATGTTTCTGAAATAAGACACAATCAGAAAATCTTCAAGTCCGTTCACCCTATGGTCATTGGAATGGTTTACAGGCTAATCCCATGTGCTAATATGTTCAGCACCTGCCTGGATGAAAAATCCTACTGTTCTTTTCTAATACAGGTATTTTCTTTTCAATGGGGGTTTAGGGGATATATCTTTTCCCCAGTAGAAAATTGTAGGATGGTAATATGGCTATTATCAGTTCTGGAATCCACTCAAAGGGGGAGTTCCAGTATCAACGGTAGAGTCACTATTAAACATGTTAACCCACCTCTTTCTGCCCATTTGTTAAGAGATCAACAAAAGGCTTTCTGTCCAAAGGATAAGGAGAAGGACATTTAGGGAAGATGTAAGAGGTGGCTATACATGGAGATACGTATATAGAAATATGTAATAGACATACAGAGTGGGACACACGACACACACTACACTGATATAGACTGACACGTAGAAACACACAGACACGGCTGGAAGGGCAAACAAGCAATTAACAGGCAAATGCAATGTAAAGCCATTGTCTGTGACATCTTCAGAATCCTGGTGTCAACAAAAAAGTGACAGGAGTCATTACTTTGCATGTTCAAACCATTTAAATTCCAATGACTAAATGACACAGGTAATATTCTTTAGGGTGGACAATATATATTTCACCTTAATTCAGAAATATAAGGTTTTAATTTCAGAACTCTTTTTGAATTTTTCAGACATGGAGAAGATACGATACTGATCACAGCGGCTTCATAGAAACCGACGAACTTAAGGTAATATAAACAGAAATGTAACACATACAAAACAAAATTAGTTTTGCTTCCCAAGAGAAGAAATAGCCTTGTGTGTTTCATCTCTCTAAAACAGCATGAAAACAAAGATTTGAGGGAATCAGAAAACAGTTTGTGGAATTAATTAAAATAAACAGGGAGGTATTTTCAAAAACACAACATTTCTAAGATTAGTTGTATAAATACAGAATTTTGGTATGTATGTGTTCCGTTTTATTGTTTAATTGCTGCCCACTGGATTTTTGACATCTATCAAGTAAAAAGTTATATTAATAATATAAAATAATTGTAATATATAAAAAAATATATAATTTTAGCAATGCTCATTTGCTAAAGTTATATTTTGTACTAGGACCTCCTGTTTCTCTACGCCCATCCTTACACAACATTTAGAATGTTTTTGTGTAGTATGAATGGCATTCAAAATCTAAATTGTTCTTTGTTGTATTGTTGGAATTAAGGGTTCCATGTATCGCTAGTTTTTCACTAAGGAACAGAACATATTTGCTACCCTTCACCTTTGATTAGAATTATGTTTCTTCTGCTACTCTTGCTTATCATTCTGAAATTGTATTGTCCCGCTTAATGCCCCAACAGAACTTTCTCAAAGACTTGTTAAAGAAGGCAAATAAACCATATGAAGAATCAAAATTAGATGAATATACCCAAACTATGGTAAGAGCCCCACTGCTTTTGGACAAGAGTGATATCTTGTATAAATTATACTAATGAGTTCTTGATACAAAGACAACATTGTTTTATAACCTTAAATGAACTATTATATAATAAATGTGAAACAAAGATGCTATGTGATCAGCCATGTGCGTATTTTTCATATTTTTCTATCTATGCACCCTGTGAAATAAGGAAACTTAAACACTGGAGTTTGTGTTAAATATAAGAAGACAAACACCCTTTCATTTCATTCATAGTTTTATTTCTGACAGGCTTATATGCTGAAAACCTGAAAAGCATTTTGGTTCTCAGACGGTTAATTCATTTTTTTTTACATCCAACATTGATTGTAATCCAGAGAGATTAACAACAGCTCAATCTTTGCAGACATCCCATCGTGACACCAGTTTAATGAACACCTAGGATCATGGGTTGCCATATGTCTCATGCAGTTAATGCAAAGAACATTTTCCCAGTCACAGATCCATGATCGATATTTGATGGCACCTTTATATTGATGCTCACAGTCACTTACATTTAAGTTCTTGCACTTTTAAGAGGATATGTAATAAAAAAAACAATTTGGGTGGAAACACAGTGCAATAAGTTTTGCTACTTACGCAATGTTTCAAAGATTTGTAAGCACATTTTTTGTAAAACTTCCAAGAAACAGGAATTTTTCTTTTTTTTTCTTCTGCTCTTTTAATTCTCGTTAAATGACATAGTTATTAATTTTCATACAGCATGAGTTAATGCGTTTATGAGGACTCTACTTGGTAGAATTGTTTAAAAGTGCTTTGCTTGGCTGGGATCAACAATTCAACCCATCATTTATATCCAACCAGCCCTCAAGATCACCTGCCGTCTTCAATAGAAAAGGTGTCCCAGGCACAGTGGGCTACTGGTCATTTGGATTATTATGTCCTACATCCAGTCCATACCTGTTGTTGCTGAGTTCTATCTACTAAGTTCTACCAGAGTTGCTGTCCTTAGGCCTCTGTAATGTGTTGACAATCGTAGCCATATTGGCACATCCATTCATGCTTGTCACCTCCTATGACTTTTCTGAATGCATAGTCTTTTGAAAGAATATAGTCAAACAGTCATTACTTTTTGTATTCCTTCCAAATTTAAAAGGAATCATAATGTGATCTCTTTAGGATGTTGACAAACAAACGTTGTTTTCTGTTGCTTAGCTCTTCAACATCTTTCTTCTATGAACCGGGGACATGTTAAACTGTAAATTAATTTAATATAGGTCTAATTTTCCCATGAAGTACCAAATGTTTTACAACCCGAGCAGCCGTCAACCATAGATAAATGTCCTCATTAGTAACATTTTCCCCTGAACCTATAATTTCTACACATGACATTGATGCTGAGTGCCTGGAAATCTCAGGGTGCCGGTATGATCTATGAGAAAATTCAAGCTGACACATTCATTTTGTCTCTTCGTTAAATGAACCTCATCGCACTGATGTAATGAAATATTATGTGCAGCCATATTTAATAATAGTATCCCATTTATAGATTTATAAGTGATCTGCTATCATGCTAATAGTTAATAGAAGCAGATAGAAAGATGGGTTTTTATGCAGCTGCTATGCAAAGTCATTACGGGCTGTTATATTCTCTTATGAAAGGCACACTCTGCTATTATTAAGTGTCCTAATTCTTAATGAGTAAAAAATGAATGTAATTTAAAATGAGAGAATCACAGGAGAATCCGGCAGAGTATTGTATGTGCTTTTATAAAAGCTGCACCAGTTAAAACATAAAACACGGTCGTGCTTCCAGTCCCACTTTTGAAAATCCCGTTTCTATAGAGTACAATGCTTGGTGTTAGTATGAATGGCTGGCAATATAAGCTTGTACAGAATCCCCACTCGGATGGTGTACTGATGCAGTTTAACCCAAAGCCAGACTTGCAGAATATATCTGCATCCAAGCTTGTTTCACATCTTTTTCTAAGAATAATTCGGCCCATCTAGTTTGCTCAAACCTGAATCAGTCCTTTGATTCAGGAAAGTTTTATGCCTATCACAAGTATGTTTGAGTTCCATTACTGTATTAGCCTCTGCTACTTCTGCTGGGAGGTAAGGTGACCACATCAGCCATGTTTTCCAGGACACATAACATTTTTACATATTGCTGACCAGACCAGATAAAGTGCGGCCCTGCGGTATGGATAATATATATATAACCAACTAATTAGTTCCCTTCCATGAGTCCCACCTACTGCAGGGCAGCATTTTATCTGGGCTGGTCATTGATATGAAAAACATATACATGTCCTAGAAAACATGGCCAATGTGGTCACCCTGCTGGGAGGATGTTCCATTGATCTACCACCCACTTAGTAAAGTAAAACTTCCTTCCATTACATTTAAGCCTCTGATTATTATTATTACCATCCTCTTTTTGTATTTGATTTTCTTGCTAACTGGTTGTTTTCTGTCAAAAAAAAAACAACCGGACATCAATATAATTCCATTAGATCAATGTGTAATGACATCATATAATAAATGTACCAGAACATCTACTTACAGCACTTACAGTAAAGTGAGACCATATTTTAAGCTCAGTGGGGTTTATTGGTCTCTAAAATCTATAGTGTTCTTCACCTAAAGTGTTCTATTTTTTCTTAGTAGAAATGTATTAATGTATTACAGTTGATCTTGTTCACAATGTACCATTGAGATAATTTTGATGATTTCCAGAAAAAAGGCCTCAATGTACTCAATGGATTGTAATTTTTTTTTGACAAATTTGTATTTTGACATCTCATTTATGTATTATGATAAGTAATTGTGTTATGATTTTTATCATTTCCAGCTCAGGATGTTTGACTCCAATAATGATGGAAAACTGGGCCTTACAGAAATGGCAAGGTAAGACTTAATACTTTGCAATAATAAGTTCCAGAGCAACATAATGTAAGAAAATTGACTAAACCCTTTGTCAACTCAACAAGTCTTGAGGGGTCTACTGCATTTGAATGTTCTCAACCTGGTAGAGAAATTCTCAACAACAGTCTGGCAGTATAAAGCCTTATTTCATTTTTTTCTGCCTAATATAGTATATTTGTAAAACAAAGTGGGTAAACAGTGCTTCATGTCAATCAAATGTTAAATACGGCAATTACTTCTAGATTAATAAACCTAAAGAAGTATGGTACAAAAAACATGTTTTCTTAACCAGTATGTATTAAAATGTTTAAAAAAAAAAAGCATAAAAAACAACAACAAAATAAATTAAATTAAAATGTAATTTTCCAATACTAAACCACCATTTAATTTCCATGCTGTGCATGTTTGTAACTAATAATTACTGTTTATGAAAAAAACACTTCATGGCTTTCGAGGAATTTGCAATCGTGCTGTTAGAGGCTTTAACTACTTTTTTATAGTTTGACGATCCATGTTAATGGAATCGGTTTCCGCTGTGAATTTCCTTAGCAACCATAGGCTGACATAAATATCATTTGTGCTGCCTTCCACGTGTCTGACCACATAAAATTCTAAAATAACAGCTGGGACATGACATATAAGAAATTATTAAGCGGTTTCCATCATTAAAGCTTCTCCGACAATTCCTTATATTAAAGCATACTACCAAACACAATGTTATAATGATATTACACATATATATATATATTAGATACTAGATATATAAAATATATAAAAATCAGTTTTTGCATGCTAATTATCTAAAACAACAAGGATATTTGTAGTTATATACTTCCTGCACCCATGCCTACTGGATTATACCATTATAATGTAAAATATATTAGTTGGCAAATACGAGAGGCCATATTGCCTTCCTACCAATAGTGAAGCCTGGACGAGCCATCTAGCACACTGGGCAAATGCATGGGGGCCGCTAGCCAACACCAAATATACACTAAATGTGCCAGCGGCTTTAAAGGCCCAGTTACACGCAGCGCAAGCATAAAAACGTGGCCTGCGGCCTCTCATATCCAGCAGGCAGCTGCCGAATTTAAAGTACGTCCCCGTCCTTCTATGGTTACCATACTGTGGCAGATAAATCCTTTTATTTGCTTCCACTTTCTGTAGTGTGAAATTTCTACGTCTGACTTTATATGACACAGAAGCACAATTTAATTACATGTTCTGTTTTCCCAAAGATTGCTTCCCGTGCAGGAGAACTTTCTTCTAAAATTCCAGGTATGAGAATCTGAACATTTTTTAAGTAAGGAAACTTACTTATTTGTTAAAGTACATAGGTATAACTGCAATTCTTTTTTTTTTGTAGGGTGTAAAAATGTGCGAGAAAGAATTCAACAAGGCTTTTGAATTATATGATCAGGTATGATTCCATTCTGAAATTATTAAATAGAGAAAAGTAAGTTCTTTCTGCATTTTTACATGAAAAGGCATGATTGTATGTATTATTTATTATTATTTATTGTTTTATATAGCCCCATCATATTCGGTAGCGCTGTACAATGGGCAGACAGGACATAATAAGTAGTATATAACATAACTATTTAACTTACAGAACAAAGGGGCCCTGTTATAGCATTACATGGCTTTCATAGTGTAAAACAAGCACTTCAAGGGATCTTGCTTTTGACAATCTCACCAATTTGTAACATTTCACCATTCCGTGGATCAATCTGAATATGATTCTTTCACATGTATATCCATTAAACCGGGCAGCCAGAGTGCGTAGGGCGTTCATGGGCAGACATTTTAATTATTAAAGAAAGTAGCAAAAAAAAAAACACAATAGAAGTGTTTTCATTGAATTAATTTAAGAAAAGTTTAAACAAGACGTCAATGTATCTGTCCAATCAGAGTTTGTTGCATGATGTCATCATCCCCCAACTATGACCTATCTCTTGATGACTGTAAGAAATCTTGGAACCAGGCTGTATTTGTCAGGAGTAATACGATTGGGGACCTATGGGAAACTCTAGCTCACTCACGGTTATAAACTACAAAGGGTTTTTGTAGTTTTCTACAATGTTTCAGATGTTCAAGATGTCCAAAAGTTATGTTTAGAGTGTTTTTTTTTTATTTTTGTTTTTAGAAAACTGCAGAAACCAATCCGTCTAGAATTTATAGGTTCCTAAACAGTAGGAAAGTCCTTACTGGAGGACTGGTGACATTTAGCCCGTGGGGCAATTCCATCTCGAAGGCCCAGTAATAAAGCAACATACAGTGAAAGCACATTTGGAAAACAATAATGCTCAGCGGGCACTATCCAGTCTGGTTTTAAAAAAGATTAATAGAAAGGGAAAGCGAAAAATACACATTAAGAGAAACACAGATACAAGTCTTTAGATCAGAGCAGCTCCGGGGGCAATTATCCCCCTGTCTCCCTTGCTAGTCCTATAGAGGTCCCAATGACACCGTATAAAACTCATTCAATGAAAATATTAAATGTGTTAATTTAAAGAAGATTCAAGCTTGGTGAAATAAAAGCAGCATTGAAAACACATTAAATGCAAGTCTTTCAGCTCTGCTTTTCATTTATTACCATGCAGGATGGAAGCGGCTACATCGATGAAAATGAATTGGACGCCTTGCTGAAAGATCTTTGCGAAAAGAATAAAAAGGTAATCACTGATTTTATTTTTGGAAGGGATAATTTGGATTTAAATTAGGTTTCAAAATCTGGCTAATTTATAAAGTAGGATAAAGAGCGAGCGGCCTGTAATTGCTGAAACACATTAAATCTCCTTAGCCACAGTAATACGAATGTAAATCCTTCGCTCAATGTGTCGGTCATGGACCTTTGGAGATGCTTTTGAAACACTTGAAGGAGCTCAGAAGACTAGTTTTACTGAATATATAAACAGGAGGGCAATCATTGAAGAGGTGCAGTTGCTACGATAGACTGGAAAAATGTTGCCTTTTTCATGTGCAAATTGGTTTGGTCTTTTGGTTAACTCAACTGGATTACAATTATCATTATCTGTTCTTTAAATAGGAACTAGATATTAACAGCCTTTCAACATACAAGAAGAGCATCATGGCCTTATCCGACGGAGGAAAGCTGTACAGAACAGAGCTGGCCTTAGTGCTTTGTGCCGACGAAAACTAGGAAGGCAGAATTCTTTCCGTTAACTGCTGAACCACTGTATCTACCGTGCACTATGAGGATCTAGGCTCTAACTTAGTTCTTTTTTATCTGTAAATCTAACTGCATATAGATAACTTAGCCAGGATGTGCTGCAAGTTCTTTTTTTCCCTTCTTTTTTTTTTCATTTGTTCGTTTCTATACTGTTTGTAATGTACAGTTTTTTGTAACTATAGGTGAGAAAATTGAAAGAAAGGTTATGCTTAGAGTCAGAATGGATATTTGGGAGAAGATCATTAAAGAGTCAGTGCATTAACATAGAACAGATGGAATCTGTATATTTTAACCCCAGCCTAAGCAATCTCTGACCCTTCAGCTATAGCTGTATTGAAATTTACATCACACTCAGCCAACCTGAGACTTGCTGACAGTGATGGTAATCGCACTTTGCCGTCCGAGGTCCTAACTAGCCTGATATACTCAATTTGTCACAATTTCTTCTAAAACTGGTCACATTGTTGCTTTCTGACCATAAGCTATTTTTTCCAGATAAAATACTGGCAAGACGGCCACCTGATTGAGTACATTGGAATCCTCTATATACACCAGAGTTACATATTAGTGAAACTGTATCTAGTTGGCCCGAATCACACGTTTCCTCTCATTTCGTGACTGATTATATACGGTTCAGATGTATTATGTATCCCATTAACTGCAGAATTGTCCTGGCTTACCTCCTTCTCAGGACTTGGTCCTAGGGTTTCCAGGGCTTCTTGTTTCATCCGCTTACGCTCCTTATGCAAACTTAGTTCATACAACACAGATTATTCGGTCTTTTTGTTTTCTGTATAGATTCAAAAAATTATTCTAAATCCTGTTTACTTCATCTATTCAAATAGTTTTTAAAATAAAGGTACAGATCACATTAACAGTCATCAGTTTCAGTGAAATCATTTTCTATTATTAATCGGATTTCTTGTAGCTGCAAAAAGGGACAATAAATTAGCAAAAGGGGACATAGCTCAGAGAAAAATGGGGAGATGTATATAGGAGTTTGGGAAGCGATGATTAAGTTCCACTTCTTATGGCGCCCCTGAACGTGTAAAATCCATCCACTCAATTATTGGAACTATATCATAATATACATCCTACATACTGCTGGGCTGAACATCCCAAAACACTGGCCAGCGGCACGTGGGCTTTCTAGGTGTCTTCTTTCATATGACCATTAACGCAACTCTGTTTTTACGTTAGCTGTTAGTATTTCTTTAATTACCAACACCAGCTGCAGATGGCATGTATTAAAATTTACACGCACATAAAGATCTTCAGATAATCTAGTCACGGGATCTCCACAAGTAATAAGACGTGAAAATGAATTTAGCGGAGAATATATTTCAAGACCTTGTGTTGTATGCTTGTATCAATCGTTTCTTTTCACTGTGGGGGACAATCAAAGAATATGCATGCTTAGAGGGAATATAACACTTTTCATCATCTTACTTCATCATTCAGTGCGACCTTTCTACTGATGTATGAATTTTAATATCGGGACCTTGCAGTCTAGGGATGTTACAGGAGAGAAACAGAAGTGCCAATGGAGAAGCAGACTAACCACTGCGTCATAATATACATGAACCAACCTAATACTCAAGATAGTGTATAAAGATGCCTCATGCATATCATATGCAGAATGATTGTCATCAATCCATTTTCTACATAATTTGCACTGATTTGCCGGTTGTGATGATTATTCCAGTGAACTGATGTTTTTACACCATGTTCTCTGTATTCTGAAATTAAATTCAGCGCATAAAACCATACTTTGTAGTCCCTGCTGTTTTTTGTTATTTTTTACTTTCTCTAATGGCTTCAACATCTCATTATTCGAGTGATGAGCAGAAAAGGTGCCTTCCCTAAGAGCTTTCTAATGGTCTGTGATGCATCAAAGATTATTATTGAAACAATGCTGTAATATCAGAAGGTAATTTGACTTTATCGAATGTTACATTCTGCTTAATAGTTTTTTTTCAACATATAATGGTTTTCTGTATGGAGAGTTCTTCTAACATAGTCAGTAGGGTACTTCAGTGCCCATTTAATTTCGGCTGTTAATGCTGTTTGGTAAGAAAAGATACATTAATGGATACTTACTAAAAGAAAGTTAATAGTTGGTCAAATTGGTTACTAGAGCTTGTTAAAGTTGAGTTTAAGCAACTAAGTTGGGGGGCATAATTTTCTAAGGTTTCCATTTTTTGTTTTGCCTACATGCAAGTAATTAATGAAATTGTGTCATATTTTGTGTCTGACTGCAATTTCTTATTCAGCTTTTTCTATTCATCGATCCTAATTTTTACTGCCCTACTTGTTTGTCCTACATATGAAAATCCACCAGGGCATCCATACAGAAGGATCTCTCTCTCTCGCTTCACAAGGAAATCTCCATGACAACTTCAAAGAGTTTTCAACCTGTCCACTTTCACTAACAATATAATAATTCTACAAAGCGCATGTAGGTCTTTAGCTGTTGGGAGATTTTAGCTTCTACTGTGCAGCCATTTTCCAGTGAGGATCTTGGCTCCGTTCATGAGAGTTACCGGTTCCCTACCTTTTGGTCTAAATTTGTTAAAATTGTCGAACACTTGACCTAAATGCTAACAAGACATGAGACAGCCAACAGAAGTGATACAGAAACACATTTCATATAAAATATTTAGCTGGGCTGAATACATTGAAATTTCACTTGTTTTAAGTCCGGGAGAGAACTTTCTATTGACACATTAATGACACGTAATTAGAATTTCTAAGGAGTCTTATGACTGATTTTGATCTGGTAGCAGTAGTCATAGCAAATCCTGGAATCGGCACATAACTAGAAAATGTCTACTGAAAATCTTATAAATGCTACTTAAAAACACCTATCCCCCCATCTCCCACCCCAAGCCAGCTGTCCACTGTTCTATGCCCTGGGACCATCCCAACCCTGTAGTGGAAGAGTGATAGACACATACCTCCATAGAGCAAAGGGGTCTGTCACAAGAAAAATCTTTGGTCGACCCAAATGATCCGCAATCCGGCTGTGGCAATGCTGCTCCCTAGGTCTGCCTTTCTTGGCCTATGTCTAATCAGCATAGGCCAGGATATGTTGCAGGTTTTATTGTCATATGCTGCTAAGCCTGCTGTTATGTCTAAGTATGCTAATTTTGACAAGTATTAACAGTGAATTGCTTATGGAGTAAGCTACATTATTTTTTTAAAACCCGAGACTGTGTCATTCATAGCCCTCTTTGGCACATTGATGAGGCGTCTGCTCAGTGCTAGCCCTGATGTATTAGGATGACACAACATACACAAATTGTATAATAATGAAAATATACACTAAAAAGCCAGGGACGCCCTTGCCTAACAAGTAGTTGTCACAAGTGTAATATTAAGGAGAAGTGAGGTGACATCATGAACATATCCACTGGAGCAGCACATCAGATGTGTATGGAGCCATATTGGCCAGTGGCTCACCAATCATTTGCCCAGTGTGCCAGATGGACAGTCCAGGCCTGGCCACATTAAAACTAAATACAAAATATACATAACATGTCATTTTTGTGCGAATCCCTACAAGAATGCATGTACTAATGTTCTCATATCCACCATGTGACATACCTTCTAACATGTCCATGGTGCCATGTACAGTGAAATCATCCAGTCCCTGATTTTGCTCATGTGGTCATGTTCCTTATATCATACGATCTAAGTATAATCTTCCTTTGGATTTTAACTTGAACATTAGTTTAACATTTTTATGTTCTATCTTCCCTGTCTCCCTTGAGATATATAATTACTGGGGGAAATTAGAAAAGTATGTTACTTTTGAAAATGCATTATCATAATTAATCAAGCTATGCAGCAGCAAGGTAAGGGCTTGTTTGACATTTCTTGATATTCCTGCAACGTTAATAGGTTAACAGGTTGATGGTATATCTAATGGACAGGGTAGATCTTAGTGGTAAGAGTTCCAGGCAGCTGTCGTTGAGTAATGGAAGCACCAAGCCATGGGTTGCCACTAATCGAGGCTTCCTTGGGACAGTCCCGGAATAAAGAGGCAAGCCCGTAATCCAGATAACTCACTATTTCCTGGAATACAGCAGGCCTGGAGATGAGAGAGGAGGGAGTGTTCTAAGACATGTGTGTGTTAATTAAAGAGTAATTTTAGAGTTTTGTCAAGGCTTTAAAATGTTTTTACTCTTCTTTTTATATGTGTAATGTACCTTACAGTTTCTCTTTGGACTCATTTTATTTTCCCATAAATAGATGCATATATTCTAGTATTTACATAATTTAATTTAGTGCCTCAGTATAATTTCAGTATATGTTTTGTGTTGTTTTAAGGCATTTCACAGCACATTTTGCTTGAATAAAGGGCATGTGCAGTTTTGTAAATTTCACCGATTTTGGCCTATAAACCAGTTTATTATGCTCCTAATGTAACAATCAGGGGATAAGGGCTTCTTGTAACCAGAAAGTATTCATGCCAAGAGTGCCATGTGGTCTAGAACTGGTCCTGGCAGAAGCCATCTCGGGAAACCTTGCTAAATGTGCCCATACAGTACACAAAACAATTAGAAATTGAAAACTATAAAAGCATTTATTTCATAATGGACTGGATACAAATGCTGGAGATCTATCTCAAGGAATAGCAATCACCCCTCATAGACTTCAAGATTAAAATGTGTCAGAAAAAGTAGCAATATATTGCCCTCGATTTATTAACTGTAATAAAATGTTTCACTTTCATCTAATTTTTTTCCATTGCAGTCCATTATTGAGTCAATTACGTAATCTTCTACTATTATTACCACCTGCCACTTGCGTATTCATGATTTCACCAGTGCCGTACCAATTCTCTGGAATTCCCTATACCATTCTGTCAGACTTTCTCCTAATAACTATAACTTGGAACGCTCACCAAAAACCCACTCGTTCGGAAAAGCATAAAGCCTTCCCTCCTAATCCTCTCAACCAGCAACCAAAAGGAAGCCATCCACCAAGCCCATCCAGTAAGCGTCCTCCATATTAACCTCATTACAATCAATTTATGAGCAGTCCTCTCCTACTGTCCCCCTAAATCACCCAATAGATCATAAGCTCACAGGAAGTTATGTGGTGGAGACCACCTCGTAAATTACAACCAAGATCATGCCTACACTGCTTGAGATATTCTACGTGTTTGTGTAAAAGGCAGGAAAGTAGTGATAAAAAAACAAGCACCCTTTCCTTTTTTCATTCTAAATTACATGGCACATATTTTTACGTACAAATCCATATATTAACAGACCTGATGGTTAAATAAGTTCTACCATCATTCAATGAGCTGCTTCATTTGCCGAACATTCAATGAATAGTCCTTTTTTCTTATCTCACATTAGGCCCTCATGTCATCTCTAGGGCCTTTTTGTGACAAGCTGTCTAGAGAGTTTATTTGGTGTCCTTGGGTATAATTATTGTTAGTGGAATGCATTCTGTATCAAAGGAATTGATTCCTTTCGTCTGTGTAGTTATTTCTACAAGAAACTGAGTCTTCTTTGGAATTTGCCAACTATGGAAATGATTCAATGATCTGTCTAAACCTGAAATGGATTTAACGGAGGTAAAAGAAATACATGATTTGTAATTCAATGACCCGTCTATAACCAGGTTATTGAACAGTTACACGCTAAAGAAAAACGATGCAGTGAATACATGCCAAGTGTTAAACGGTTGAGTTAAGTAGGGATGAGCAATGCACATTTCTTTAGTATCGCTCTAAAGGGTTAACCATTCATATTGGAATTTTAATTAGAAATTCTATGTAAAGAAACATTGTGCCATTTGAACCATCTTTACCAGTTGCTTGTATTTTATAAATAAATTAACTTAGACAAACAGAACACAAAAAGTCAGTTCATGTTTCAAGTCCTTAATCAGGCCAATCCAAGAAATGTAATTACCTTTGGGTAATTAATTACATTGACTATGTTCTGCTGTTTACACAAAACTGAATTTGCATAATAACTGCTTGGAATTATGCCAGCCTGTGTCTCTCAGATATATCTGGTGTGAGCGCTAGTTATATATATACAAGAAAGACAGGGTTATACAAAGTATGTCACATTAAAAAAAAAAACATTTTAATAAATGAAATAAAATACATAAATATCAAAATGTACCCAAATGCTTTACAATCCTTTGCTTAAAGCCAAAGTCCGGTATTGGGACCATATAACAAATAACCTGATGCTTTCCGCCCGAGGGCCTCTTCAGAGGTTGTTATAAATCGCAGGTAGGTAATGAAATATAAATAGATAATAACCCTGAAAGAAAAAAAAACAAGAACAGAAGAAGAAATAAGTAGAATAAGTAACACTTATCCTACTTTTTTCTTCCTCTTTTCTATTAGGGTTATTTATTTATTTATAATTCATTACCTACCTGTGATTTATAACAACCTCTGAAGAAGCCCTCAGGCGAAACGCGTCAGGTTATTTGTTATAGTGTCCCACTACTGTACTTTGGCTTCAAGCATTTGGGTATATTTTGATATTTATGTATTTTATTATATTTATTAAAACGTGTGACATTTTTAGAACCCTGTCTTTCTTGTATCTATAATCAGTGCTCACACCTAATATATCTATTGTACTTTTGGCTCTCTCTTGTACGAACAATTTGGAATGTGCTTGCTGGTAATGGCTAGCTGCAGTTGTTTATTCTGTTCTACATTGCTCTTTTCCTTTATGTTCGCCATTACCCGATGGTGCTGGAAAATACTGAATTTTCAGTCCGTGTCTCTTCCCTGACATTTATTGCAGGTAGCACAAGATGGCTTTCATCATGAAAATTCGGAAATAGCAGTTTAATGTGATGTATATTACACTGGGTTACTAAATAACCAATATATTTGTGAAAGAGATTGTAATATACGTAAAAAAAGTGGTTCTGGTGCAGTCCTATCACTATAGCCACAAATAGAGTAGTCCAACTGGTTGTTATGGTTATTTTACTTTTTATGGGAATCACTTTTTTTATATATACATAAGTCCCATTATTTGTGACCTTTCCATACGTATCCCATAATATTTTTTAAAATACCTGAAACTAAGGTAAATGCTACAGCATTTTGCTGTGATATGTATAGAGCAGAAGTATCTAAACCTTTTTTGATGAACTGTAATCTAACCAGATTTCTCCAAGAACATGTATGTTCATGAAATGCTTGCATTGACAGTAACATTCCTATAACTGATCCTGGCTCACACCCAACTTGGCTTGTAGCCCCCCAGTAATATCTCCCTCAAGTGGAAGGAGAGGCTGGATCAAAGGGGCATGGGTAGCCACAAGATGAGAAATGGGCAGAAACTTGGTGGAACTAAATCCACCTCACTTGAAGATCAGAGGACTACTCATGTAAAATGAAGAGCTTCTAGTGAAGTTCCAAGAAAATCTTCAATGTCTACTTCCAGAAGCATCTCACAGAGACAATCAGACAGAAATAATAAATAAGGGTGGAGAAAGTCCAATTCGCTTTCGTTGCTTGAAACCGGCTCGCCATATGTTCTGGATCAACCAGCAGAAGCAATAACATGCATATCATTTGTGTTTCTTCAGAAAAGGTGATGACCGTAGAAAGCCTGGGCATTGTACACAGACTACATCTAGTAGCAAACTAAAAATATGATTATAAACAAAGGAAAACATCTCTGCATTTAAAGAACCAATGTATCTATATTCCTTAAGCATTTTGGTAACATCAATATCAAGATATCCCATCATTTATGGAAAGAACGTGCTCAAGATAACTCAAAGATAACTCAAAGATAACTCAAGATAACTAAAGCCAATAAAATATACATTACTTACATCATACAAAGCAGACACACTTAATACAAGATTTATAAGATACAGTTCATAGACTCTGCAGATCAGTTGAACATTATTACGATCAGTTGAACATCTTGAAGTTTCTTATGAAGGAACTACTGAGCTAGGCCTGCACAGCTACTGTTGAAAGGTTCCCGACAAATTTAAAAGTGCATCGAAGCTCAAAGGTTGGGCCTTTAACAATCTATAGTGAGCTTAGTGAATACACTCTATTGGATGTAAGTATCAGTAATACTGAAGCATAGCTGCGGAAAGAACCCGCCGTTTGACATGAAACAAGAAAAGGAAATAAACGTGTTCTGTAGAGCTGGCAAGGTAGTGCATCATAATATATGTGAAGACACAATCTTTGCCGGATGAAATAGAAATCAGAATGTAATATGCAGAAAGGCACTTCACAACTCTAAAGAAAAGGCTGGAGATTACATCAATGAGATAACCTTATAATCACCTTAAATGATGCAGTCAGGTGTTCTCAACAGAAAGTAATTCCACAGCATCTTGAAGTATCATGGGGGGGAAATGCTGACGTACTTTATTAATAACTAGATGGAAGAGAGCACAAGATGAGATAAAGATCTAAATTGTACCCACAGCAGCGCCAGATGATACTAAATCTGAAATTTCTTGAAGAGTCTTTAGTCTTAAACAATATAAATTAGAATCACCAAACTGATAGAATGACTATGGGCAACAATGAACAGAAAAGAGAATGGATACCAGAGAAGTCATTTACTGAACCAGCCATCTGTGGGCACCCTTATAAGAAAAAAAAGATTACAAGTGCTAGCCACCTGCTTCCCTTCCGTGGAAGGTTAAAGAGGAGTAGGATCATCCTCTTATTCATTGCTACCTCTCAAAATTAGACAACAAACATCAGCGACGTTCATGGTTGCGCAGGTATTGTTATTGTACATCTTCTAAAGTTATGTGATGCTATTCATTCTTAAAAATAAGAAAAAGGGAGGTACTAATATTTGAGCCTAATGTTCCTTTAGGAGTTCTGAGTTACCTGAATCCCACTGACTTTGCCTTACTTTCCATAAGGATTAGGGCATCGCTGCCACCTGCTCTTCCTATTTTCATGTGTTCATAAACCTCTTTACTCAGGATATTCCAAGCTGTAAAATGAGGTGATTTTTTTCCAATTTAGACTTGGTTGACTTGGCAGTGGTGGATGGGGAAAGAAATGGTACAGTCCATTCATTTCTAAGCACAGGTTTGGATGAATTACACAAAATAATCACTATGTTAAAGGATCAATTAACAGACACATCAGGGATCCACAAAACACTTTGGACATATGAAAAAACCATTTCATAGTACGGGGACATGAAGTTCGGGATTATTAACTAAGAGCTTATTCACTAAACCCGCACTATGCATTATGAAGGGCCAGCCCCAGTAGGCTACAAGACAGCTTTGACTGACTCTGCATAATGAGTAGTTTATATGCGGAGATACTTTGAACTTTACATCTCATACTTAACTATACATTATATGGCCTGATCACTCCCTTTTTCGGCCCATTATAATGCATAGTGGTATCAGAGAGAGAGAGAGAGAGAGAGAGAGAGAGAGAGAGAGAGAGAGAGTGTGTGTATGTATGTATGTATGTATAAGGTATGTATATGTGCGTATATATATATTAATATACAATGTCTTGGTATGTCCTCCCTTCAGCATACCAAGACATTTGACCTCAGCAAATGCGCTACTGTATGAATGGCCAAAATCCCATGAGACCTCCCACAGTTAGCAGGGGGACTACAAATTACTGCCTATGTATTTAGAATGCAATATCATCAAAGTCCCTGTTGGTTTAATGGTTTGGTGTCCCAATACTTTTGTCCATAAAGTGTATATATAATGTATTGCTATGTTTTCTTCTCGAAGGTATGAATAGAAAAGGTCATGGTTCTAACATTAAAGGCGGAAATAAAATCTCTTTTCAAAAAAAGACTTAAGTATTATTAGGGATCTTACATCAAAAGGCTGATGGGGCCTACTCTCGTAATAACTATCTGCTGCGTCTTAAATCTTCCTTTGTAGCTTATGACTTTGTTCTTAAGACTTAGCTCCTCTATAAATACACTGATAATCCCTACTGACTCTTCTTTCACTTGAGCAGGATATACATTATTTTTCCGGTTGCCAAGGCAACTCTTTCCTTTTGTTTGGAATTATCAGACATAGTTATTACCTGTAGTTTTAAGCAACTTGCGTATCGACCCAGAAGCATTATTGAACCAATGTATTTTGGTTTTGATGGGGGGAAAAAAAAAAGTTATTAAAATAATATTCCTTTCCAGTACGCACAGCTCACATAGGAAATATTTGTGTATCCATTAATTTAATAGTGAAAAATGTGCAGGGATTTTTTAAAATGTATTTATTTTGTAATTTTTCTTAGATTTTCTTTTTTTCCAAAACAAAAAAAAAAATGGTTTAGCTAATTTGTCATAGAAGCTGTGGATATAGTGATATAGAGATAAAAGTGAGACCCTTACATTATTTAATTAGAGCCTGAAGGCCAGCGCTTTGTTTTCAAATGGAAGAAATGTCATAGTTATGAATATTAACAGTTGCTAAGCGCCCCTCTCCTCCGCATAAAAAAAAAAAAAAAAACGCGTTTAAAAGCCGCTCGCTGGTGCCCGCTGCTTCACTGCTGAGCGCCAAAATATGATGTCATATTACGGCGCTCAGCATGAAATGCCGGGACGGAGGTAGAGGCCTCGTGGAGGAGAATGATGGCCGCCGAGCGGTTGCTAGGGGCCCTTCTCTCTCCTCCGCATAAAAAAAAAAAAAAAAGACGGCGTTTGAAAGCCGCTCACTGGTGCCCCCCTTTGAAATGGCGCCTATGGCACAAGCCATAGGTGCCATACCCTAGATACCCCTCTGATTAACACCATACATTCAGCCACATGCATGCTAATACAAACACACTAACACTATATGCTGATATACACTTATGCTAATGCCTCACACTAACAAACGCCATACATTCTCACACACACACAGACGCTAACATGTTACATATGCACACACTACTCCCCATCCCCTCCCCCATTACACATGCAGCTCATACCTCAAGGAGACCCAACTTTATTCTAGCTCACAAGACCCAAACAAGCTGCTGTGTCACTGCCTTATAACAGAGAACAGAGATCTATTGTCTTATAAGAACTACATGCCATATTTAGAATCACGTGACACATTATCTATTCCTGCGGCTAAATATATTGATTTAATGATCAGACTTGGTTTTAGATCTTTTCTTTATTTTTCATCACAATATCACCACACAAATTTTTATTCCATAGTTCATTTTATATATTTTAATTGCATCTTTTTTTGTCTATATTTGGGTTCCCCCAGTGATATTCCTCCTTAAAGAAGCTCTCCATATATTTATATAAACATTCTTTTATTAGGGCTCCAAGCCCTAAGGACCATTATCTTTTTTTTTGAACAGTTCACTTTCAAAGTTTAATTTGGCTACTAATCATTCACATTTATAAAGAGAACTAGGTAAACTTTGCAAAGTAGGCACAGATTGGAGATATTACACGACAGCTGATTTGACCATGAAAATGTTGCAGAACTTTTTTTGGAAAGTTGTTCTTGTTTTTAGGGAAATTTCTAAACTTGAATATAAAACTGCAAAAGCCACAGGTTGCATGAAATACATGTATTCTTGTAGCTTAAAAGATGATTAGAAATATATATATTCATTTGTTGGTTCATAATTAGATGTAATACTTAAACATGAGTTGTTTTATGGCTGCTCCATTGGGTCACTGAAAAGGTATAAAGGCACTATGGCTCTGTATCCCCTAAAGAAGTTTTAGGACCCCTTCGTTTTCCGGATCATTTTTTCCATAATGTCCCATTGTTCTTTTGTAACCTGGAAAAGAAGAAGTAACATGTACGCCATTATAATTCTGAATATATATATTAAATATATTAGCATTTAGACCCTTTTTCCCCTTCCCTTTCACCCTCCTCTCTTTCTAAACTTTGCCATCCCACCCTTTCACTTCTCTCCTCTGTCTTTTTCCCTCCAGTTTCTCCCATTTCCTCTCTCCCTTTCTTCCCCCTTTTGCTTCTCAGTCCTCTTCTATTTCTCCTATTTTTTCTCTGCTCCTCAGCTCTAATCTTTGTGCATTCTCTTCCGCCTCTCTTTGCCTTGTCTTTTTTCTTTGTCCAATTCTACCTAATTTCTCCTCTTCTTTCCCTTCTTCTCTTTCCTCCCCTGCCCACTGGAATCACCTACATTCAGCAGTCCCAACTCATCCACCCCTATGCAAGGTGTCAATAAACCTCCTCGTGAACCCCAACACACCTGTCGTTCATAGTGAATAAGAGGGTTGGAGAATAGAAGGCTTACAAATAGATTGTGCCCAGGGTGGTTAGGGGCAGGGTACCCCTCTCCCACAAACACAATTGTGAATGAGATGCCTCCTGCAAGTGAGTTGGAGTGAGAGGCTGCTCATTCACACAGTGTGCATGTGATGGGGTGTTTAAGGCTGCACAATAAATGGTGTGTGCTGTGTAATAATGTAAGTAGTAGACATACCCCCTGCCCCTCCAAACATATAGTATAGAGTAGCAGCCTCCTGCTCCTAAACCAACCCCCCCCCCCCATAAATCGGCAGCCTCCCAAACACCAATCTGCCTCGACTTAAGATGTTAAGCTGGGCTTAACATTAAGGTGCAATCAGACTGCAGTAACCAGCAAAAAAAGTATAAAAGAATAAAAGTTTTGTTTTATTCAACACAGCAAATCATCCAACATCAAAGTATTCTCTGTAAACTGGGCTTTTATCATATAGATATACACACACACACACATACACACATGTATAAAATCTCTCAAGAACAAAGGGCCCCAGATGCTTTTGTCCCTTTTCCCCGCTATTTCCTGTGCAGGAGTGTTTGGCAGAAGACATCTCCGCCTGCACCTGATATATTTACCACTGAAGCATCTACACCAGGTAACTACTTTACTTTTTAATTTGTGAAAAATTGATAATATCCATGCTGAAACCACTTAGCCCTAATCACTGACACAAGAGTGGCAAGTTACTCTCTCTTTTACCCGTACTTTTGTTACAACGACCCATACTTTCCCTCTAGATTGTAAGCTGTCGAGCGGGGTCCTCAAAAGCCCACCATTCCCGACTGGAACTTTGTATAAAGTACCATAAGGCTAGATGGCAAGCATACAGGGGGTGTTCTCATCTGATGTGCCTGTATGTATTAATGTGTATTTGTTACATGTGTTAATGGCCCCACTTACGTTGTACATCGCTGCTTAATTTGCTAGTAAAAAGATAATAAAATAATTCTTCCTTAGCTGACAGGGACCTTAATCTTTCCTTTGAATGTTCTGTAAGGGTAGGCACCATGCTACCAACATAAACGGATCCTTGCGTTAGGGAATAACGGGGATATACAGCCAACTTGAAGCTACAAAATACTCAGAAATACTTAAGTGTGCATGGATATATTATCACATTTTTTGGTATTTTGTGTATGCATTTAAAGTTTTAGCTAGGACGCCGTCTTAAAATATGCATGTTATCAGTAAAAATATTACGAAAAATATACCAGACGCTTAAAATTAAACTAAAGCGGTGGGTTTTTTTGGACGAGGTGATTAAGAAGCCCAGCTTCCTCAGCCACTGGAGAAGCCTCTCGTGGAATCATTTCTCTTTTCTTTGTAAAATGAGCTCTTACATAAAAAAAAAGGCATTGGGCTTCCTGGCCTCTACACAACACAGCAAATTCAATAGTTCCCTTTGGAAATAATGCATAAAATGTATTATATATATATATATATATATATATGTAATATATATCAATACTTTACAAATCCAGTGATACATTACCTTTTGCAAGCTATTAAACTCTCCTGCCATAAACACATATTCACCACCGTCCATTCTAATGATCTGTAAAACATTGGGCATTACTTCAGTCAAAGGATTAATCACATTTCAGCTGTAATATTTAGAAGGACATGCATATTAACCTCCAAACAACCAAATTGCATTTGATGATGTAAATGCCACAATTGTAACATTTCATGAAAAGGTTTGGTACAGTTTAAAAATAAAAAAGTGCCAAGATGACAAGTTTTATGAGCTATTTTGGGTAAACTAGGGATCTAAAAACGTTAAATAAAATCCATTTTAATTTCATATTTCACCTGGAAGAACCTGTTAAATTGTAGGAGGCTGGGACACTTATGTGAAGTACTGTACAGGTATCCCCACTACAGAAAGGTTTTACCATAGGCACACGACGTTCTAAATATTCTTTTGTTATGCTCTGTGCCATAATGCCAATGCATTATATATACTTGTAACAAAAACATTAAACTTGTAGGAAACACTTACTGCCCCGGAGACCCAGCTTGCGTAGTCACTGCAGAGATAGGTCGCAAGATTTGCGATTTCTTCCGGTGTTCCAAGGCGTCCACACGGTAGCCTCTTCAACATCAGTGACTCGAACTCTCCAGTTGGATCCAGCCGACTGAAAGCACCCTAGTTTTAAGAAGCAATTCTGAAGTTGAATAAAACCAACAATTTCACTTTTCTGCTTTCCATAAGCATCCCTATTAAAAGGACGTACCTTAGTTTTTATTGGACCGGGCTGTATTACGTTAAATCGCATACCATATCTTCCCCACTCTGCAGCTAGGGACCTAAAACAATAGATTAATGCTTTACTGATCATAAAACCTTTATCTAAATCTTAAAGTAAAACTGCAAAATATGGTCATTTACTACTCGGTAAAAACCTTTGCATCACTGATATAGTTTTTTTATATTAAGCATGGCAATGCATATTGTTTCTATTGTTTTACATGTTCCCTGACACTGGCTTTTTTTATACTGTTTGCCATCATGGAATCTGCAGACATTGGTGTTTGCTCCAGGGAAGAGAGCCTGGGAAATGCTCTGACTATAGAATATAATCCAGTGCACGTTTCTGACCCAGACTGCAGCCGACAATAATTTTTTTATTAATAGCATTGAATCTCATGAGTTTGATCTTCAGTCTTTGCTCATGTGGTTCTTTTGATGAGCACTGGATAAACCGTGGACCCAACAATGCTGTGATTCTGAAGAGAACGAGTACAAGAAATCCATCGGCATTTTACCGACAGGGTAAAATTGCTCCGTCTTCCGCACATGGTAATATTTTGGAAGACTAAATCATCTTTTTCTGGTCACTCGGGAAATCTTTAATGATTCTGTGCTCATTGCCAAGTGTTGTAGAGAGAATTAGCGAAGATATTTGACCGAGGAATGTTATGAAACCAATTTTAAAGCTTTAGTTTTATCCATGGACTATCATATTTTTACAAACTCACTTGCATAGAGCTTCTACTCCAGCCTTAGCAGAGGCACTGGGAACAACAAAGCCAGACCCGCTCTCCGCATAAATGGTTGTTATGGCCAGAAATGCTGCTCCTAGATTTAAATACACAACAACAACAAATGTAACGGAATGATTTGCACACTCACAAACAATAGCCGGTAATGACACGGAATGATTTGGAAAAATAGGATTTGTTAGACACCAACTTTTAACCTCAAATTGCAATGGAAAAAAATATCAAAAGGAAAACCCCACCGTTAACCAAATGAAAAGCATCATTTAATTCTAGTCTTGGAACGTTAGCCGCTCGCCTTTGGGATCTGTTCACTAGAGCCGGGCAAACTATTAAAAATGCATCAGCTGGAATCACTGCAACAAAATCGCCCTTCGGCCTTCTTTTAACCGTCAGATGTCTGGATTCACGTAATGTGTCCTGAACGTCACCGTGCTCGTGAAATATGCGTCAACAGGAAAAAAAAAAGTTTCCCTATTTTTAGAGATGGGCAAGACTTTCCACCCAAATCTACTCTTCGCTAAACAGTAGTTTTATCATGAAGTTAAAAATCGACTTAATAAAATGAATGACTCTAATGGATCACTTTAGAAAAAACAAAAAGTAACATAAACCAACCAGGAGTGACCAATTATATTTACAATAAATTCTGTTTCATGTCCTTTTGGTTCAGACAAAGTTCTGAGGATTTTTTCCAATTCTCTCAATGCCTCCCAACCCTTCTTTGTCCTCGTCTTCT
Organism: Spea multiplicata; assembly: GCA_009364415.1. Classification (NCBI taxonomy): domain Eukaryota; kingdom Metazoa; phylum Chordata; class Amphibia; order Anura; family Pelobatidae; genus Spea; species Spea multiplicata. The sequence continues at coordinate 56,567 of VKOC01046637.1, read as the reverse complement.
TTTCCGTAGCTCTGCTTCACCTTGTTCCTCTGTCTTCTTCTGCTTGTCCCCGGTATCAGCTCCGTTATCCAGGTACTTCAGCAAAAGGGTGAAGACACGGTGCGCAATATAGAGGAACAGCCTCTTCTCTGTTCTTCCAAACGGGGGAGAGGACACATGCGGATGCTCTGCCCTTTCGCGGAAGAACCTGGATAGCATCTGTACACATCCTATTCCCCGACTATTCCAAGAGGCCAAGTTAAGAAAGCTGATAACGGCGAGAAGGGAATGAAGAAAGCTGACAGAAGAACAAGAGGAGGGAAGAGAAAATATGGAACTGCTGAACAACAGACAGACAGGAAGCAGTCGCAGAGAAGGTAAGGAGACACAGAGAGAGCGCGATAGACTGAAAATGCAACATAACCTAAATAATAATATTTTGAACTCTCTGCTTCGTTTGTTTCGTGGAGAGTCCATCCTCTTTTTTGAATCTTCGTACTAATCAACGAAGTTGGCAAAATTAAATTTTGTACAAATTCGAGTGCACAAGTCAATATTTTACAGTATTCTAAAGCATACATTCACAGAGTACTTTAAATATGCATTCTTCTTCTGACGAGGTGTCAGGGACATTAGACAGTCCACTAAATTAAAATCAGTATTGTACCAACTAGCTAGGATGGTTAAAAAAAAAAAGTTGCATGAGCATAAAAACGTAACGTGTGGCCTGCTATACCTATCCGTTGTGCGCAGTTACATCATTATGAGGCTGCCAGGGTTGCCTCTTTATCCCCTGTACAGCCGTGATATATATATATATATATATATATAATCATATAGTATTTACGTTCTCACTATAGATACTTTTCTGCTCCATTCACTGCCAAGTCGTGTTTTTTGGGCGACAGATCTGCTTTAAGATACAAACTTTAATCCTTGAAAACACCCACGCTATTCATATTTTACATGGAAAGTGCTTGGGCATCTTTTGCACCGGCTGTTTTGTATTCCAGAAATTAAAGATGATTACATTATTAATGATTCAATACTTAAACAAAAACGTTATCAAAACATTTTTAATTAAACTATATTAGCCTAAAGGATAGCTAATGAAACTTTAATACTGTGAATTTAAAACTCTTTCACATGATCTGGGGTTATCCAAAAACGCTTGAGATTGACTGTATGTTAACAATATAATTTCATAAAGGGGGTTAAATAACCAAACTGCAAGTTTATTTAAGCTCAGTAAGTTCGGTTTCCATTATGAGGTATTATACCCAGGAACACGGGCTAACCTGGACCCGCATACAGCACAGTGGCGCGATATTTAAGAAATCTTACCACGAGAAACCATGCCAAGGCCAATTTGACTTTCCTGAGGAAGAAAGCCTTAACATCCGTTCTTTATAATGCATTACGTTGGTGAGATGAAAGGTTTCATTCTATGGCTTAGTGAACAAGCCTATTGTATTGCAGATTTCCGACTGTAGCGTTAAGTTTGAGAAGAGCATAAGTCTTATATCACTAAATACAAATACTATTTTGAGCAGGGCTAAACTGGGGATAAGGCAGCCTGGCGCTTTAAGCCCATCTGCTGGATATGCGCGACCACACATGGGTGCTGTCCACCAGCAGCTCTCTGGGCATTTCCTCAGAGTGCCATATGGCCAGTCCGGGCCTGATTATGAGCTCCTGTTGGAATCAATAAGGACCTGTTGAGGTGACAAAATGTTCCAGATGCCATCTAGACACATTGGTCAACAGAAAATTGTTAATAAAAAAACCCCCATAGTTTGTCCACAAGGCAAGTGTACCAACAATATGTCCAGGTCACAAGTTTAGCCCTGAGCTTAGCTTTTACAGTGAAATTCATTGCAACAAAGAGGGGGAAAAAATATGTACTGTGATGCTACATCAATGAATAATTCCATTCAAAATGTATGCCAGTTTCGAGCGATATATCAAAGAGAAGCATTGATGCCACTATCCAAAAAATAAGATACAATAAACAATAACTGTTACAGCTTTTTCTGGTGCCAAAGCTGAAAATCAAGAGGGAATTGTAAGGAAATCAGCGGTGTTTGGTCTAGAAGTCTGTGCAGTTGAGCGTTACAGGATAGTTTCTTAGTACGGAAAGGTCAAATCAAAGTCGATATATGCCTTACCTTTTCCAGCCTTAATTAGTTCCTTCCCGACCTCGAGTGTTACGTAAGCTGTGCCATTAAGAACAATGTCCGTTATGGTTCTCCAGGCATTTGCAGAGAGCCTTTCGGAAGGAGAAATAAAGTTCCCCGCTGCATTGTTTATCACAACCTGACCAAAGCAAACAGCGAGAAAGGGAATAAATCAAATCTATAAAACAGTCTGGCAGTTAGTATACAGCGTGTCCTGTCAAACAAGAAAAGATATATTGAATATGGCTATAAAACCACTACTTTCATTAAAAAAAAATATATGAAGTGTTAAAGGGGACTCCCACTGCTTTTCTTTCTGTATGTGTCATTTTGTATTGTCAGTAGGGTGCCTAGCAATGTGCGCGAAGTAGGTTTTTCTTACGCAACGCAGAATATCTGGAAAACTTGCATTATGTTCCGAACCAATGTTTCCCGGCGTGATTTACCTGCACTAAATCCATTGTTCGTTACAGTTGTCTGTCACACTTCCTAGTCGAACTACAGACACAAATGGGAAGCACTAGCCTGAGCCGATGTCATTCCCAATGCAGCCGAAGCCAGAGTATCGTCACAAAAAAGCAGTATTTCACCATTTTTGCAACCATATATCTTGCGTAAAGACGGTTGATGCCATTTGTGGCTTAACTATTTGCGTGATTCCATTGCCCGCTTCATGACGGGTGCCAATCTGCAAGAGGCTTTCAGGTCACAGGAGTTAGCTCCCAAAAAATGTGCAGGATCGGGGGAAGGAGAGTACTATGTGAAATATAGAAATAGCAGCTTTATCATGTATTTCTGAGACTGTTTTATTACAGCGTCTTGAAACGTTAATATTCTCTTCGCAGAATCCATTCCGTTGGATATATCGTTTGTATGTAGTGGCTGGAGCGGCTGGGCTATGCAAGTCATGCAAATTAAAGATTTGCAAGGAAAATCATCTGGCGTTCCCTTTCCTTTTGTTGAAATAACTTGGCACTAAAGTACCTTTGAATTATTTTGTTCAAACACGCTCAACAACAACATGACGGAGTTTGGAGCAATACACCTGTAATCTTTAGCCTGCAAACCCAAGAACAAAATAGACATTAACAGCCTTCACACCGCAGTATTACGAAGGCTTTTCCTTTGAAACCATCACCATCACCTCGCTTTGGAAGAAGGCTAGTGTATATGCACTAGAATTTGGGGCAAACAAATTCAAATAAACTATATTATAAGAATATATAATGTCATATATAATATTATATATTCTTATCTTTTCAGAGGTCTGTATCCCAAAAGGCTGGTGCTCCTTGGTTTAATTTCTGAACCCAGCAGCCAAGGAAAAGGAGCCCTGGGTTAATCGCTTTGGGCGGATGACTGTCCAGGCCACAGGAGCGAGGCCACGAGAGGCATTTATCTTGTCATCTCCCAATGCCCAGCCCGAGCACGGAAAGCAGAGAGCTTCTCCCTCTTCACGCATGAACCAGCTGATGAGAAGCACCCCCTTCCGTTCCCTTAATGGATACGTTTTGGTTCCGTCTGTTCGTTCTTTCAGCCACAGCAGCAGATATTTTGCCTCGCCAGCCTGGTTGGAAAGAGCCGTAAGAAGAATGGGAAGCCCAGATAGGCCTGATGGGTTATCTAAGCCTTTGGTAATATGGGGGTTAATTATATGCCCACAGCTGTGGCTGGCATGTCATTATTAATATGTTTGTGGTATATTATTGGTGCTGGTGAGATTGATGTTTAATTAAAGCGGTGGCCTCTTCACCTCCACAATGTTGTTGAGTCTTTGTTTGGGGAGGTGGTTGTTGTTGAGTAGAGATTTTTTTTTCTGGCACTTGGGTTTATGTCAGTTATGGCTTTTTTTGCCAGTAACATGGAAAAACATACTTTTTGGTTCATTTCCATGAGGCTTCTCTGCCACAGGTTGTATCCTGTTCATGCCTGAATAACTTACTTCTTAAAAGAGAACAGTCAGGGTTTCTCAGAAGTTTCCATATTGGATGAAAGCACAAAGCCCATGACCTTGTTGGCTGTCAAAAGAGTTGCCTTCTAGAAGGCTAGAAATAGGCAGGCTGGCCAGGATGAATTACAGCCTTTAGGGATTATCCGGTGTCCTTGTTTAATTAACAGACCGTTACTTTTATCCCACATAATGACAGCGAAAGCCTAAATTGCAATACAGTCAATTATAGCCATTATGCCACTTGCCTGATGGTATGTTACCACATCTTTAAAGAATGCTTTATACATGGACATAGTTCCATGCTGGATAAAAGGATGAGCCAATTAGTATTTGAAATACATTTAATACATTGTCATGTTGTTAGCGTGTCTTGTAACATACAGGGAATCCAGGATGAGATTTTTGAATAGCTCTTTATGCATGTAAATGGGAAGTGTCCATTTCCTTTCATCAGAAATACTAGACGTTAATAAAGAACTGTAAATGTGGCATTAAAGTCACATCTGAGGGTCTGACGAGTAGGATAATGTATCTGAATTCAATGCAGGAACAATGGCTGCATTTAACTCTTTGGGAGAGAGAAGCAGAACAAAATCTGAAATATGAGCAGATGCTTTGGGGAGAAAATAGCAAAACTACTTATATAACTAATGGTGTAAAAGACAATATGAATATAGTGGCCTTCATTGTTAAGCCAATACATGAATCCCAATGGTAATTAAATCAAATGTATCCTTTAAGAACATATGACCCCGTCACTAGTGAACCAAAGCAGCTAGTCTATACAAGAACAGAAATAAATCTATGTAGACGTGTACTTGGAATAACTCCATGCATCTATGAGCTGCTTCATGCAACTAGAAGACCGATCCTGAAATCTTAAAATCTTGGAATCCTTTGTAACTTACGAAAAGCTGAGTTTTTTCACCCAACATAAAACAATGGGTACAGCAGGAAACAAATATAGTTCTCTTTCTGACAAAAGTATTTTAATTCGCATTTCTCTGATAGAAAAAAGAAAATGAATTTCTCTCCCTGCAGAAAGAAGGAGTATTTCAGGAAGACCCAGACATTGAGGCATCAGAACTAAACATTTTGGTACAACAAGGAGTGTACTATGGAGGCATGGAAAATTATAAAATACATCCAAATTTTTCTGTAAGTATAATAATAGCCAATATCTTAATCCAGGTTATCGCTTCAAATGTGATGATCAACCAGTACCCATGTACAAAGTCAATAATAGGCTTATGTTTAGACAAATGACCCATTTACCTGTAATATGCTTTGCTATACATTTAGGTCCAAACAAACATTGTAACTGAATGGTAACAGTCAACACACCTTAGCAAATAATAAAGATGACTACTGTGGGAAATCATGCGAATTATGATTTTAGAAGGACCCCTACTGGACCTTTAGAGTCATAGATGCCAACAGCAATCTGACAATGGTTTAATGTTTGTAAAGAGTAAATAACAGGTGTGAGAGGAATCCAGGACAACAACGATGTGCAAAATACATCTACTCCCTCATTTGAGGGATAAGGCAAAGAGAGAGAAAGGAAAGAGAAGGTTAGAGCTGAAGCTCTGATCGAAGATTGTTGAGCGGTCACCCAAGATGACTTCACCCACACAGCAAATTTACTAAGAATATATCCTAGTAGATAAAATGGAACCGCATGGTTCATTTATGGGTGCATGTATCAAAGTGTTATTCTTATTCCTACAGTACAAAAAAGTAATATTGATGACATTAAAGTATTATGGACGAGCATAATCAACTATAACTTTGTTGATACATTCTTGAATGGGTCATATGAACAGTGGTGTATTCTAGGCAGGGCTAAGGGTGGCAGAAAACCAGGAGCAGGTCATCCTATTGGTCTGTCTGGTTCCTCGGTGCCCCTCTCAGTGGGCTGCTCTGAAGATAAGAGATCTCCCTTGCAACCGGCACATTTATGCCATGGAGGTCTGTGCACAGTAAGCAAAACTCAGCAGAGAGCGTGGTAGCCATAGACGCAAGTTGCTGCCCGTGGCTGTAATGTGCTTTGGGTCAGGCGTAAGGGCAGCACCCCACAGAAATACATTGATGCATACAGATAACGTACGGGAAGGTGGCAACCACATTACATGTCATTTATTTTATTTTTTTTAAAATATCAGATGCTGTTACATGCTCATTTTGCTTATTTAACGTAATTTAAAAGATACCTAAGCTCTTGCTTACTTCAACGAGAGTGCTAAAGAGCAGGAAGTGTACTTAAGTACGTTTCTTGTGTACACTAGCGGCAGGAGGTGGGAGGAGGAAAGTGACACAGAAGTCTTATTTTCTAACTATCTAAAGTAGGCATGCACACATTTGCATGCCAATGGAGACCAATAAGAATTTACAAAACAAGATCCAACTGGTAAATGCACTGTCCTTTAACATGCTAAGCGGAAATATGTAGTTTAATATGTGGAGATAATGTGTGGCTGTTTTACTAAACATACTTACATCTGGGTGTCCTGCCACTTTAATTAATTCTGCCACAGCTTTTTTAACGGATTCAGGGTCCCTAACATCACACTGGAGAGGATGAACCTGTAAAAGATGGTATTTCACAAATTAGATAATATAGCATATTTTACTGCAACAGCCCCCCCCCCCCCATGTCTTGTTGTGAATTTAGAAAATCAACAGAAAAGAGTTTGGGTTATTTTTTTTATTTGATGATATGTATCTTTGTATTTCTATTAAAAGCTGATACTTTGAAGTCAGCTTCGTGAATACTAACTTTCTATTTATCTATTCATCTTTCCAATCCTTCCTTTCCAGAACACTTAAGGTTACTGTGATACAGGACAAATCTAAACATAAACGTAGCAGTCCTTCATTAGCTGCCGAGAAAGTCAGTGTCAGGAACAGACCTGCGGGGCACAGAGAGGCTGGGTGACTTTATTTTTAAAGTAAATTAGTAACCACCTTTTCAACATTAAAACACAGTATTCCTACAATTTAAAAATGGCTTTACCAATGTAGTAACCAGAGGAATCATCAGCAAAACCTGAGCATCATTATTTCCTTAAATGTTACGTCCTTTGTCTGGAAGCCATTGCAACCTCCTGTTATTGTTCACTTGGCTTTGCGGTGTGAATGGGGTCTGCACTGTATGCGACATGCGCTACACTGTACTTAGTATGTCTGATCTTGCAAATGGTTTGTACTGATAATACTCCTGCTCTTTATCACAATACAATTTGTGTTATTATGCCACTGAAATAAATACAAAAACCAGACTGAAAAGACAATTTGTGTTATTATGCCACTGAAATAAATACAAAAACCAGACTGAAAAGACCTTATTTCCTGTTAGAGATGTGATCTCCTCTGCCGTTTGCTTCAAAACATCTAGTTTTCTGTAAATTCAAAAAGGAAAATGTAACTAAATTATTATTATTTTTTTTTTTTTTTTTAAAGCTCGTCGCGATCGCAGAAAGGGGACACAGCAATGCCACCATGTATGAGATGCGTTGTGGGCTACCGTGGTCCAGTTTGTCAAGGTTCTAACACACACAAGCTCAGCACTGAAATGATTAAAAACAAAATAATAAAAGTGTATTTGAGAAAGGTTTGGTACATTTCTACTAATGTATATGAAGCCAAAGCAGTTCTTTGTTTACGGGATACTATGTAGCAGCATGCTCAACTCCTGGGAGGTACACGGACACATCAGAGGCGAGTGCAGAAGTCTATAAAACTAAAATGTTTACCTGCTAGATATCACACATTCAGCTCCCAGTCTAGATAAGGCGGTTGTCATCCCCTTTCCGAGACCCGTGCCACCACCTGTGATAAACGCCACTTTTCCTTTGAACGCATCAGGAGGCAGCATTGCATTCATGAGAGGAGGGAAGAACTTGGCTTGGGCAGGCTCCTTGTTTTCATTTGATAGAACTGGGGTTCCATTGCTGAATACCTAAAAAAAACAAAACAATGAACGTAACGCACTACTTTTAACAAATGGAAATAAAACCTAAAACTCCTTAATCATAACAGCATCTTCCTTGAATTAATTTAAGACCAAGCCCCAAGTAGGTAGTGGGTGGTATCCATCCTACAACAATTTTAAACCTCAGATGCTCATTTTAATCTGTATCTTCTAGTTGGCGTTGCTTATTTCAAAAGTGAACCAGCGCTGGAGTTTTAAAATTGCAATAAACTAATTAGAAAAACTAAATGATACAGGAAGATGCATCTTAACAATAGAAAAGGGAAATCAGAAATTTAAGTTTACCACCAAAATAACGAGCACATCCATCATTTCCATAATTTCATTCCTGTTTTGTTTTCTACTCTAAATTTAGGAATTCAGATTCGTAACAAAGAAGATGAAAATAGCAATAAAATGTATTTCAGACGCACAAAACGCGAAAACACATTGAAGCTTTGGGTGCTTAAAGAAAAAGTCACATCTGGTATAAATAACTAGAATTAATTCACTGAAAAAAAATGTATTTTTTTGTGGCAGGTTATTTGATGAAAAATTACTTTCAGTTCCCCATGATTGGTCAGTGAACATTGAAATCGAGCAATCAGTAGTACGTTGTAACGCTCTTCTTCTCTTTGTGTATTTATGTTATTATAGCAGTAGTCTCCTAGCTATACAGGACAGATATTTAATAAAGTAATGTGGCGGAAAGGTCTGTTCTCATGTGGAGGAAAGAATAGCGAGGAGAGATGGGATAAGACACTAAGTATTTAAATGCTTCTAACAAAGTACAAGAGGGAAGTTTATGACAAGACGGGGAAATGTTAGAACACGTATGTAAAATGTGATGGTGTTTGTATATGTATAAAGGTGTGTGAGAGTGTATGTATATGTAAGCGTACGACAATAAAGTTAGTGTGTGAGTGTTACTGTATGGCAGCAGAGATTGTGTATTCGAGTAGCAACCCCACATACGGGAGGCGTTGCACTTGTCCTGGTTGCTATCAGTCGGCAACGGCGGAGGTGACTGAACTGTCTGTATGTTCCTGACACACCTGTGGCTCTTCAAGGACTCAAGGACCTTTATAAACCAGTGTGGCTCCAAGCTTCCCTTTCGAAACCATTGTTTAACCAGCCCTTAGAAGATTTTACTAGAGTTTTGCATTATTTGTATTTTTATGACTCCTGCCTCTTGACTCCATTAACGTTTCTTTCTTACGAGTTGGCATCCTGCTTGGATCCATTATTCTGGCTATTGACCTTGAACCGTGCATTAGTTTATGTCTCAGTCTCATGACCTCGGCTACCCTCACCTTGTTTGCTATTCTAGTTCTATGCCTAAAAAGAAATCCAAGGCAGCGGCAGATGGACCAGTCTTGGACCAGAGTCTGAAACATTCCCTGCACAGAGACCCAGAACCTGTAGTCATGTCAACTAAGTTCTATTATCATGTACTGCAATGGTGTTAGCATGAGTGTGTATGTCAGTAGTGTTAGCAAGTATAGTATTTGAAGTTGTCACATATATCACTTCTTCATTGATGGAAACACAGAAGACCATGATAAAAATAGCGTATATAAAAGAATTGGGAACAAGCTGGTATGTGGCGGCTACCTTTCAATTGAAACATGTCGTTTATGCACTTGCTTCTATATGATGGATAACCAGCTGCCACCATTGTCAGGGTTATTAATAGATTTTGTGACAAAGCAACTAAGCTTAAGAGAGAAATGTTAACCCCAGGACCATGGGAATTGCAAATATTTGCAGACTACTGGTGAGCGCACATACTTTAGACAAAAATGAGTGGCATGTCAGCCTTATGTTAACAGATTGCTTCAAATATTAGGCAGCGGAAGTTGTCTACGCGATTCGCGTAGAGCTCTACACGCTGTCCAGACTAAGCACCGGGGACTCAGACGCACCGGTAAGTTTGGAGGAGGGAGGGCGTTTTAAATGGGGGGTATAAGGCATTTTTGGAGGCAGAGTGCTCTGTGAAATGCCGTTTAACCCCCTTAATGCCACTCTGCCTCCAGAAATGCCTTTTAACCCTCTGTACGCCACTCTGCCTCCTGAAATGCCTTATACCCCCTATATGGCACTCTGGCATTCAGGGGGTTAAAAGGCATATTATGGGGCAGAGTGGCATATAGGGTTATAAGGCAATTCTGGAGGCAGAGTGGCACATATGGGGTCAAAAGGCATATCAATAGGGCACAGTGGCATATAGGGGTATAAGGCATTTTCTGGGGGGCAGGTTGTAAAAAAAAAAAAAAAAAAAAAAAGGAATAAACAAAATATTTTTCTCAATCGTAGCTTTTATTAACAAACAATTGTTCACATAGTTTACATGAATTAACATTTACTGGTAAACTTTTTTCTTATATTCAGGCTTTTTTCTTTTTTTTCCTAAATTAATATTCAGATTTTGGGGGGTCGTCTTATAATCAGGGTCATCTTATAATCGAGCAAATACTGTAATCTCCGACACGAGAGACAGCGACCTCTTACTTATACCGAATTTTAGGAGCACACCACGTTTGGGTATCTTGAATATCGATGACAAGGAATTATATTTATATAAACAGGTTTATGTTTTCTCAGAGAGTGACAGAAAGAGGCGATTATACTGAATATCTTATTTTTAGAAACTTTAACATAAACCTTGGGGTATTTATTGCAATAAAAAAGTGCCCCTATTTAAAAAGTTGCAAGAATTCCAAGGTCAGGCACCCGAATTAAAATACAACGGCAATAAGGTCCAAATTAGTTCCAATATTACGTTATGCAAAAAAAACAGGTTTACTGACAGCCATGCATAATTTATTTCTCATACGGCGAGGGGAAATGAATTCCGGAATAATCTCCTGCCCTGTCATGTGCAGGTACAGCTTGACAAATTGGGAGGTAAGGAGTGTATTACTTGCCGTTTCATAACCACGAGGAGGATAGCAAATGTCAAGTCCAAAAAAGAGGGAAGAAACATGGCATAACGTTAAAAAGAAAATGCATATATAATAAATATACACACACAGACACACTGTATGTGTATATATAGTAGCTGAGTCAATAAAAAGATTTTAAAAGCAGTTAAAGTCTATCTAAACTAAAGAATTATGGGGCATGTTTTTATTCTTGATTTTTTTCGTCTTACAACACGTGGCGCAGACAAGTGTCGTCATACAGCATCTAAATGTTAGTTTTCAGGTTTATATAGCTGCAATTACGGTTCGCTACATATCTTCTTGCATTTATGAAAAGCAGGGGCAGTGTCTCCATTAAAAACCCCAACATTTGAGGTGGCAGTGGTGCTGGGGCGAGTGGCACAGACGGGTGCAGAAATGGCAGAGCCGGAGCAGTGACCACCGGCCATCTTACTCAAAAAGACCCACCTTGCGCCATTAAGCTGCAACGGAGATCAGAAGACCTCACCAACTGCCTCCCGATTCCCACTGCCCGTAAAAGCGGGATAGAGGAGCAGCTGCACAGGGCAGGGAGATAGTGCCTGGAAATCAGGACTGCCCACAAAAACTCGGGATGGGGACAGCGGAACAGAAGTTTGACAGCAGGCCACATAATCCTTGGCCTTACTTAATTCTCAGGATAACCTTATAGATCGGGTCTGCAGATTTCTGAATACTTTCTTTAGTCCTTGGCCGTAGCTTATATAAAGGACAGCCTATCCCATACATGCTTAAACTCCTTAACTGTTCTAACTTCTACCAATCTCTGTTGGAAGGCTATCCCATGTATCCACAACCCTTACAGTAAAGTAATATTTCCAGATATTACTTTTAGACCTTTGACCCGTTAATTTAAGACTATGTCCTCTAGCTGCGGTAGTTTTTCTATTTTTTTTTTTAAATATACCTCTCCTCCTTTATCGTGTTGATTCCCTTGAAGTATTTGCTTTTCTGTCTTATCCCCCCATCACTAAGTGAGGTCTCAACAGTGTTCTGTACAACGGCATGAGCTCTTCCCTCTTTCTACTGCTAATACCTCTCGCTATACAACCTTTAAATCCTCAGAAATAATTACCCCTAAATCCCTTTCCGCGCACGCTGAGGTTAGGACGGTATCAAACATTCTATACTCTGTCCTTTCATGCCCTCAATGCATTACTTTGCATTTATCCACATTAAACATCAGTTCCCACAGCTCCGACCATTGTTCCAGTTAACCGAAATCATTTGCCATTTGGCTTCTCCCTCCAGTAACATCTACCTTGTTGCAAGTCTTTGTGTCGTCAGCAAACTATATCATGCATACATTTTTCCACCGGATTAACCTTTAGGCTCTCGGTTGGATATACACTACCGTTCATACCGTACCATAATTGCAAGAAAGTTTCCCAACTATCAATTAGCCTTTTAAACTTAGATCAGCGAACACAACGTGCCATTGGAACACAGGAGTGATGGGAGTGATAAAGGGCCATTGGAACACAGGAGTGATGGGGCCATTGGAACACAGGAGGGGAGTGATAAAGGGCCATTGGAACACAGGAGTGATGGGAGTGATAAAGGGCCTCTGTTCGCCTATGAAGAGATTCCATTAGAAATGGAAAGTTTGTTTCTCCCTCTCATCACAGGGTAATGGGGACATTGAGGAAGCTCTTGAAGTAGCCAAGGATGAGTCCCTGGAGTCAGCACTAGAGAATCTGACCCTTTTACCTCCCTTTTACACAAGTGTTTGAAATTTGAAGAGGGACTCATCGAAGCCTTTAGATTGTGATTTCAGGATCCATCCCTTTAAATCACTCAGTTCAGATTGAGTGGCTTTATACAGATCACGCTTATCACTCAAGATGATATTCATTGCTAGCATGGAGAATAGTCTGTAAGGAGAACAGTCCAATAGACTTACAAGACCTTATTCTCATAACTAAAGTTAGGAAGTTTCATCATCCGCAGACTCTCCAACAAGGAGTTAACGGGAGATTACCGGTACTCTTCTACATCTGCTCTGAAAAGTCTTTCTCTTTATATAAATCTGCATCAAATGAAAATTTGCTGTGTGGATGTTAAGGAATATGAAATATAATGCAATGAATCTGAGGGTTCCTTAAAATTGTGAGATGCTGTAGTTAATACAGAACACTAATAAATGTTCCAATACTGTGTCACTTTGTTTGCATATAACACAAAGGAAGATATTATCATTAGAGATTTGTAAATACAGAACACCTTTGGGGAACTGAACCTGCGAAGCAAAACACAATCTTTAAATAAAGAAGCCAGGAAGCCACCTTGACTCTGAACTTCATCGGAAAGAAATCTGGAAACTCAAATATGTTTGGCTCCCAATTGCACAGCATTAGTCAGCCCTGATTATTATTATTTATTGCTGTTTTATATAGCACCATCATATTCCGTTGCATTGTACAATGAGTATGGTATATAACCTTAAGTACCATGTTAAGTCAGATAAATCCAACCCAATATGTTTATGCTTGGACATAAAGCAGGTTACCAAGAACCTTTTTTTCCTGTTTAAGGGAAAATACCAGGCCTGTCAAAACGCTTTTGATTAAATTGGAAAGTGAATTATAAAATAGATTCAAGGCAATGAAGCATTTAATTAAAAGCTTTATAGCGCAAGGAAAATATTTGTTAAGTTATTTCATGTCCCCAAAACGACAGCATACTCTCAGAAATACTGCGGAATCATGAACACTATGTTAGCGCAGAATTATTGAGAACAACTGAGAGGCTCATTAAAGGTTGTTGAGCTGGATTGTCGCATCAGCTGTGCCGGAGTCCAAGACTCTGGGCTCAGCTCATCAAACTGTACAGAAACCCGAAGAGTCAGACTCAGAAGTGTAGGTCTGTTCATTCACTCGTTCCGGACATGGCAGGTAGCGGTTCAGTTAGATGTCTGACCCCAGCACTCAGGGGAAGTGCAGTATATTCTGCGCATGCTGACCCATATGACCAGTTTCATTCACACAACCTCTGACAACACAAGGGCAGCAAACATTATTTAACTGCTGGTCTCCGAAATACATTAAAGGATGAATAATTGATTCTTATAAAACATTATTTGCGGCGTACATTTTTTATTTTAATATGTATGAGAACTTGCCAATGGTTTATTACATTGCTAATATACATTAAAATATACTGGAAGAAAATTCAGATTTGTGTAACATGGTACAAGTAAAACAACACTGCCCCCTAGTGGATTTTACTTTTCAGATAAACAGAACATTACAAAAGGGGACTACTGTGTGGTAGGATACAGATTTCCCCCCCCTTTTTGGAGTCTATCCCAAAGGTCAAATCCTACACCTCAAAGGACATCTGATGTTTGAACCTCACGCCCAGTTCCTGGGAAATGTCTCAAATTATTTCCTCATGAGACTACTACCCAAAACTCTTTAGCCTTATCCACTACCGCCTTTCTCCACTCCAAACCCCTTGTAAGACTGGTTTATAACACACTACAATAAAAAAAACACTAGTTCCTAGTGAATCTTACGTCTCTGAGTAGTCAAATACCTGTACAGTTCAGCACATATGGACTAGTACATGGTAGCCAAAAGATGGTGGATCTATTATTTTGTTACAAACTGCTTCCTTTTAAATATTACATTGAAGTTCCTGTTGTCCTTTTCCTGGAAACCCTTCACTCCTATGGTGTCTGTTACATGGCTCTCTCCTGGGTAAAAGCCATTACTAGTCTCAGAGCCCTCCGCATCACATCCTGTATGTCTCTTCCCTTACATCATAAAATACTCTCATCATATAAACCCCCATCTGTGTTCTCCCCGTGACTTTGCATCTCTCCTGCATCTCCAGCACTTCTCCTCTTGCATGCCTCTGGGAACGCTGCTGGCACCTAATCTTTGGAAATTCCTTACCTTGCTCTGTCATTTTCCTATTTATACCACCTTTCAATACGCACTAAAACCCACTTGTCCGAAGAGGTGCGCAATGTATGCGCCTAGTCTTAAAATAAACCATATGTTTACAACAATAAAATGAACTTCTAAATGAACTATATATATACACACACACACATACATACCCCCACACACACACACACGCAACTGTTAATTTTGTGTTTATTATGAATGTTAGAAAAACATCAAGAATAATCAGGAAAAATGTAAGACTGTTACAAAGTCAATTCAGACAAAAAGTTTGGGAATTTGACAGAACTGGAATAATGTTTCAAACGTGGCATTTGGTTATTAAAGTTCAATTTAACAGAGGAGGTAGAAGAGAACCTTTAACAAGGTAACTATTCAATTACACAATGGTGGAAGAACAGAAGCTTTAACAAAGCCCATTTCTGCACAAAGGACCAAGTTTCAGTGTGAATATACCGGCACTGCACGAACCCAAAAGCTGCCATAACTCATTTATACAGAATTAGCAGATTCTTAATTAATAGAAAACAATCAGCAGATCACAGTGTCATATTAAAAGGAGGTTTTGGAGACTTGATAACCCATCTAGATGTTACAATATTATATATCATTCAAAAAGGCATCATCAGGGACTCAGTGTAAAAAGTTACAACTTTAAGTAACAGTCTGTGGGTCAGTCAAAGGGTTAAATGCACTAAACGTCTCATAACATTTTGGCATTTTGGATAGGATAAAGTGACAAGTCCTGTCCGTCGGTGACCTTACATAATGTTTGCCCACACTAAACATGGCGGGCCGTACTTTAAATACGGCCAATAAGCAGTACATAGCCTTTTACATAAATACACGGTAAATATAAAGTGTGTACCGGTTAGTTAAATCTCACAGGGCCGTTTGGAAGGGGGAACCGTAAGCAGCCTTACCCTGACATACTGACACGACCGTGCTCTCCGTAGCAGAGCTGGGCGCACAAAAGCTGCTAAAGTTGCCGCCATAGCAAGATATCGCTGATGACAAAATAATACAACTTTATTGTACAGAAGGCAGACGAACACTTATATTGGGAGGCGCGATAAGAGAGCTGAGCCTTACCTCGAGTGACCTTACGTTCTGTATCTCTTTGTGGAAATTTAACCAAATAACTATATTTACACGTTTTAAACACAGGCATTGCTCCAAACTACACAGACACGCACAAGGTTTGTGTTTTTTGGCGTTTTTTAACTTGCATGCCACTTTTGTTTTTGACTTGTAAACTCCAAATATTTGGATCTAAAAAAAGGGATCTTGGGTAAGAAACTTGGAAGTAAGTGGATGCAGGGGAGGTTTGCCACCTTCTGGCAAGTAAAGCCAATTGGCCCCTAGCCCCCTCGCGTACGCACTGGCTCACATTTTTACACATTCACATATGCAGAAACTCACACGTGCACACTAACATGCATACATGCTCACGCTTACACGTGCTAACCCACGCTTACACACATACTCCTTCTCATGCACACTTACAAATAAACATTCATGCTCACATGCATTTACACATTCATGATTACACACACATATATACACTGGAAAATAGGCATCTTAGAGGGGGATATGATATATATATATATATATATATATATATATATATATATATATTATAATATGCAGGGCCAATATAAAGAGCTCTTCAGTGACCTGTTCATTAACACAAATATACAAAGAACAAGAGGTCACCCTCTGAGACTGGAAGAGCGGGGGTTTCATAGAGGACAAAGGAAGGGATTCTTTACAGTGAGGACAATAAAGGTATGGAATTCACTGCCAAGGGAGGTGGTTCTATCAGATACAGTAGATGCCTTCAAAATGGGTCTGGATATTTTTAGAAAGGCATGACATACAGAGGTATAAATAGAATATTATTAATATTTTAGAGCTTCTTGATCAAGGAGAAATCCGATTGCCTCTTGGAGTCAAGAAGGATTTTATTTCCCTTGATGGCAGAATTCAAAGTAGCTTAATTAGGATTTTTTTTGCCTTCTTTCGGATCAAGAGTAGGAAGGTTAGGTAAAAGGGTTGAACTTGATGGACTTTTTTTCAACCTTATTTACTATGTTACTATGTAACTTTACTATACAGACTCATGCTCACACACACTTATGCATACATGTCTATACTAACACACATACATACACCCCATCTTTTACCTCACCCGCAGAGCAGACTGCGTTTACTACCTTCCTGGGCCAGTCCCAAATTGTTCACAAAGGGCTAAATCGGCCCTTTCAGCTTATTTTATTCCTCACTCGACAAAATATGAATATAAACTGGGAATAACACAAAACTGTCATTTGATTTTTTTAGTTTACAAAAAAGTGTCAAATAAGCAAAAGTATATATTTTCTGAAAGCTCACATCAAGGGCAATAACATAAGCACAAGTTTTTCTTCTTTTTTATGAACCCTGTCACAAGCCACAAACTTTGAAAGATTTTGTAGCACATTTCATATTATACATACTGTAAATATATACATATATATAATTATTGTGTTTGTTCAATTAAAAGTGAGAGGTGCTGCAAAATCTAAACTCGCCATATTCACCATGTATTACAAAGAGCCAACCTAGCTAAGCTTCTTCTGCAAGTTGGCCAGAGTTGGCCCTCCAATAAGCACCAGAACTTGGCGAACAAGCCCCAAAGTGGGCAGGAACAGCTGGCAAGCACCCTGCAAGGCAGAGGAAGTTTGGGGGCTCATCAGGAACGACTCTGGTGCTTCTAGAGGCTAATAAATGACATATATGCTGACCCCAGCAGGATACACTTCAATGCAGTTGCATATTTTCACACTTAATGTTTTTTCCATTGCAAATGCGTGAACTAAAGAGATGCTCTGGGGCTTCATTGGAAAAGTGATGGGAGATTTGACAACCAAAAGGCAAGTAATTAGCACAGAGGGGGCAATGTGCTGCGGCCAGTAACTTATTTGCTATTGGGCAGCACTAACCCCACACGCAGGCAGTGATGACCTAGAGAAGTGACTCTTCACCTGGAGTCTCCTGGCAAAACCGAGAGAGTTCCAGGGATGCCAATTAACCACCTAGCGGCACTAGTGTCCCGAGGAGGCTGCGTGGGAGCTGCAAAGCTTAAATGGCACAGATCTCCATTGCTGTATTGCCTCCTTGGGTCAGTCGGGGGAGATCGAGGGATCTCCCCAACCGGTCCATGCTCTCCACTGCACTCAAATGGGACTGTGCCGTGGAAACTGGGACTGTTGGGAGGTTATATGTGGACATTATTACATAGTCATTTGGATGCAACCTTGAGATTATGGATCTTTTCTCTGCATACATGTCTCCTTCCAATACACATGGGCCATATATATGTATTCTGCAGATAAGGCATGTTTGAAGAGAAAACACCCATAATGTTCCAGCAGCCGGAGACATTCCTCGGATGAAAATGCATAAACTTTTCATGACCTACAGCGAATGCTGCTATTTCATAAATCAGGTGAGAGACAGCAATATAATGGCCACTAATAAATTGAATCCATCAGTGGCTTTCCCCATAAAGCACTTGAATTTGTGGTTGGAAATTAGTATATACAGAATATTATATAAAGTAACCATCACAGAGCCACCTCACCGTGATAGAGCATGTACGTGCAGTGTGTGAATTCGGACACTAGGTGGCGCTGTTCATAGAGAAGCCTATGAGGAAGGGCACGTTGCGGCAGTAGGTGTGGAGGGCTTGTGTTAGTGACGTCACGTTTGCGCGCCTTAACGAATGGAATAGCAACAACTAACGCAATGTGGCAGCTGGTAAAAGAGAGCGGAGGTAAACAGTGACGCGCGGGGGTCGCAGTTCACATCTAACAGTGATCTTCTGCTGTCGCAGTTCACATCTAACAGTGATCTTCTGCTGTCATGCCGTGCATGGATTCACGTTTATTGCGTCTGGGGTCTAACGTTCACTTTGTGTACATCTTGGGCCGGATAAGCAAAGTGCGCGTCATTGGCATACAGCTGATCTCTCGTACAGCAGGCGTTGTATTAAAGCTTATTTCCCGTTAGTTGATGATTCTTTGGCATGGTTTCCCGGGCTTTTTGTGGAGGCAGCGGAGGTTTCCGTTTAAAGTCACAGTTATGTCAGATTTGCTGTGATCTGTGGAAAATGGATTTTCAAAGGGAAATTGCTATCTCTGTATTGATCAACGTGAGGCTTTAGTAGGAGGTCATAGTTTTTTATTGGGCCAATATAGAAAAGCATGGCACATGCACTTTTGAGATCACAGAAGTCTTTTCCTCATTCATGAGTGTAAGATTGTGAGGAGAGTTGTCTTTAAGTGTTCTATTTTTGTCAGACCCTTTCAATGCTTGCGCTGTAAGAAGTGCCGTGCTATATAAATAAAAGAAATTAATGATGTAAGAATCTTCTTAGGGCAGCCCCGTCTGTGCCACGTCAACCGCCTACTTAAACAGAGCTGATGGTAGAGCCTCTGACTGAATGGTACACTTAAGCACAAGTGTTGAGAATGGTTCAGTAAGTTTGGGACAGATGGCATTAATTCCTCGGTCTGTTTAGCAGGTATGGCTCTGTATTTGCGCAGGAAAGCAATGGCGTCTGAAACAATCTGTTCTCTTGGCTGCTGTACATTTCATACGTAACCCTTGTCAGATTTTCTCTTAAGTTTTGGACTTTTTTTTTTTCTATGGATGTATCCTAATGTATCAAATGCATACCTTGGAACTGCCCGGGTCACTGCAAGGAAATGGCATTGCCGCACTTTCCCCCTCCCCACCACTTCCACTCCAGCAGTAGCTCATGTCCTGCTGACATCATACCCAGTACCCCCCCCCCCTCCACAAGAGGGGTCTCTGGGGAGCCAGAAAGTTCCCAGGTATAATCCTAAAAGTAGACTGATACATTATTTGTAGCCAATCCTGAATGGCTTACGTTGGAAAGCGTAGACATTAATTGGAGTTGCCGCATGACCCAATGTCCATGTGTTTGTGTAAATGTATAGTGCCACAGTCAGTGTGTCTACTGTATTGCAGCGCCAGATTCGGTGTGTAAGTGTCCATAGTGTTACTGTGTATTTGTATATATATGTATAGTGTTAGCCTGTGTGTGTGCGCGCGCATGTGTATAAGAGTGTGGTGTTAGCTTGTATGGTAGAGGAAGGTTGGGGACGCATATGGTGTTGTTTGTTACAGTCTGGCATTGGCATGATTGTGTACGCCAGCATATAGTGCTAGAGTGCATGTATTAGTTTATGGTGTTAGCATGTGTCAACAAAAGAGTGAAATGTTAGTGTTTGAAGGCGTAAGATGTTAGCATGTGTCATACTATGTGGTGTTAGAGTGTGTTAATGTATGTTAGTGTATGGCAACACCAAGTTGGGCAATATATGAAAATAAAAACCTGGTTGGGGAAGAAAAAAACAAGCTGACTCCTAACCTTTCTTTGTCTGGCTCCTAGATCCACTCCAGTCTGCCAACCCCTGGCTTATTTCACAGGTGATCGTTATGGTATTAGACAGTATGGCTCTAGGCTAAAATCTAATTTGTAAGGATAAACCAACAGACCTTCTGTAAATAATGAGTCTACATGCTGATCTCCATGTTTGTTGTAAGGGTCCTTATCACGGCACGCGCAATCCAATGTGTCTCATGGCTTCGTTTTCTATTTTTATTTATGTGTTTCTTCTTATTTTCAGAAGAGACCTTTCATTTTCTGACTGATACGGAGTACGTTGTGGGAAGGAAGAACTGCGCAATATTAATCCAAGATGATCAATCCATTAGTCGATCTCATGCTGTTTTTTCAGTTAGCCACTCGGCCTCTAACCTGGTAAGATCTGATCATTGCCTAATACCATGCCTGATGAATCCCAGGCAGCACGTTGTGCCTGGTCTTTCCCCTGACTAACCATTACATGCCAAGTTGGCCAGTTGGCTAGTATAGACACAATCATTTTAGAGGAGGGTCGTGATGGATTTCACTCCATTCTGTTACATGAGCTAGAAAGTGTGAGCGGAGAATAGGTGCAAAATATTTTTTTTATTGTAAAAGGAACAAGAAATAATACAAAAGACAGGGCTTGAGCATTCATAACTATTCACCCCCCAAAGTGTCGAGCCACCTTTAGCAGTTACAGCCGCAAGTCTCTTGGGGTATGTCTCTATGAACTTGGCACATCTAGCCACTGGGTTTTTCTCCCGTTCTTCATGGCGCGATGTCACCAGCTCCTTCAGGTTTGATGGGTTCTGCTGGTGTGCAGCAATCTTTAAGTCCTACTATAGATTTTCAATTGGATTGAGATCTGGGCTTTGACTAGGCCATTTCAGGACAATGATTCCCCTTAAAAGACTTGTGCATGGCTTTAGCAGTATGCTTAGGGTCATTGCCACCATCCTGCTTCACTGCGGGGATGATGAGGTGTTGGGTTTGCGCCAGACATAGTATTTTCTTTGATAGCCAAAAAGCTCAATATTAGTCTCATCTGACTAGAGTACCTTCTTCCATATGCAATGGATTTTTCCTGTGCATTCTTTCATAAAGCCCAGCTCTGTGAAATAAAGTGGTCCCACGAACAGATACTCCAATGTCCGCTGTGGAGCTTTGCTGCTCCTTCAGAGTTGTGTTTGGCCTCTTTGTTGCCTCTCTGATGAATGCCCTCCTTGCTTGGTACGTGAGTTTTGGTTGTGGTGCCATATTCTATCCATTGTGTTTGACATAGCTGGATTAAAACTATTGTACCTTATCTGGGTGTCATGAGGCGTTCATAGAATGTCTTAAACTTTAGCTATGTTTCATGACTAAAAATGGCTACTGCATTGGCTCCTAGATCATATGCAAAGCGATCAAACTGTTCCCATTGAGTGTCGCTGGCCGGACACCTGTGTTTTAGATATATTGGATCTTGGTGTTCTCATGTTTTTCCAGGGTGCAGAGCCAGGCTTAAGTTTGTATTCTAATGAATGATCTATTCTAATTAAATAATATATATATTTATTTTCTTCTCTTTAGGGCCGTTCTGACAAAATACCCACTTTGACAATTAAAGATTCTTCAAAATATGGCACTTTTATTAATGAAGAAAAGATGGAAAATCCGGTTCCCAGGAGCCTGAAATCTGGTGACAGGGTCACGTTTGGTGTTTTTAACAGCAAGTATAGGTGAGGGCTGTATTATTATTATTATTGTTGTTATTGTTTTATATAGCGCTATCATATTCCATAGCGCTGTACAGTGGATAGAAACCTTGTTTTTTCAAACTGCCGTTTTACTCCCCAGGGTGCTCAGTGTATATTATACGTATGGGATATATAATATATTTTGTTTATGCGTGTACTTATATAAAACCAATTGATTTTTATTGTGCGGTTCCTCATGGAGTCGCGGTGTTGTACTTTGATAAAAGTTTTAATATGTGTTTCACACCTCTCTTCGCAGAGTGAAGTATGAGCCTCTGGTTGTGTCATCTTCCTGTCTCAGTGTCGCGGAGAAGACAGCTCTGAATCAAGATCTCCTGCTTCTGGGAGGTCACATGCTCAGCAACTGGACGGAAAACTGCACCCACCTTGTAATGACATCCATTAAAGTTACCATCAAGGTAAGTGACTAGATATACCGCAATGTATGCGACCAGTGAACAACCCAAAAAACTTAGATATATGGCGTTTTCGACATTTACATCGTCTACACCATTGGATGGCTTGATATACTAATATGGCGTCTGCTTACTAAAGTTGATGATAAATTTTAATGGACCAATGTTCATAGAGTAAAATGTACTGTCACATAAACCATTCTTCAGCAGGCTTAAATGCACCTGAAAAGAGAAGACAGCTAGTGCCTGTGATCGGATATAATGTAGTGTTTGTTTTGCTCATCGTCACTTTGAGTGGGCTGGTCAAACACCATGTAATTTTTTAGTTACACTTCAATTTATTTCATGTGATGTGTATGTGTATATATATCTATCTAAGCTTACGAGCAGGGCTGTCTCCACCTAATGTATTGGTTTGTCTTAGTCTTATCATACCCTTTGAATATATGTATTGTAAGAAGTGCTGTGTAAATTGTTGGCTCTATATAAATAAAACATAATTATATGTATATATGTATGTGTAAAATTATGTACACTGAAATAGAAATGTTATATGCTTCAATCCATTTGCAAAGCTACGATAATAATATTAAGTCCTAAGTTAAGTGGTCCAAATGACCACTAGTCCTTTATAGTATCCAAAGTGTCCTTTCTGGCACTTTGCGATAGATGAAGATTAATGATTCTTAGCAGGAAATCGGGTAGCTGACATTTCGAGTAGCAGGTAGTGTTCCATTTTAATATGCGCCAGGAGCATTATGTTAATGAAACCCAAAGATTGCTATGCCACTAAAATACCTACTATATATATTGATTTAAAACTGAATTTTGCTAAACATTTATTTGTTCCGCAAGGTACGATTTTCTAAATGACTGAAGTGAGATTTTTTATCTTTTACAGACGATATGTGCCATGGTTTGTTGCAAACCGATTGTGAAACCTGAGTACTTTAGTGAATTGACCAAAGCCATTAAGCAGAAGCAAACGCTGCCTGCATTAACAAGGTAGTATAACCTACTCATTAAATGCTCTGCTGCATCTTTCAATTGGCTGTGTACCACAGTCCACATGTGTTAGCTGTTGCTCTGAACAATTTATTATGTTTTACTGTAAAACATCCCAGTGCCCCCCCACCCCAATCTACCCAATCTCAGGTATTACACACAATTTAGCCCTTTTTTTCAAGAGTCCAGAAAAGCGAGGTGAGTATTATGCCTGAATACATTTTTTTTTAAATGCTGCACAATCTCACCCATGAGAGCGATTTGTGTGGTATTAACCCTACAATTACCTGACCTCCTCCTGCAGCACAATCGCATTTACCCTAACAATAAATGAGTGTCGTCAGAACAAAGTCGCCATCAATACTGTGCTCATGTGGAGCACCAACACTGAAAGAAAGAAACAAAAAAAACCAAACACACTTGGAAGTCAAAGGTGCTTCCTGGTCATCTGCCATTAGTTACACCGCAGCAGGTAACTGCCGGTGATCAGGTCGCTCCTGTGGATCCGAGGCAGTCTAATCATAACAGCCTCTGGATGACATCTGTCAGAGAGAGGGCATTAGGTTACAAAAACACACATGCATTATTATAAAAAAAATTTGCTGCTTATTACATTTTAGGTCACTAATTATTGATGGGATTTACTGGTTAATATCAGTGGCCTAAACGTGTCACTTACAAGATGTTTTTAAATTATTTTAGAATATGTTTAGAATTTTGTTTTTAACAAATGCAACCTAATAAATCAATCTCACCGATCATCAGCCAGTGACCTAACCTGGTGGGTGCAAAATTGAGCATAAAGTTATACCTGCTTATTATACTCGGAATACCCACGAATTGTGCAGTATATTATTTTAAAGTGGCTTTGGGCAGGTCTAGGTTGAACGCGCAGTAGAAAGAGTGAGGCTAGAATTGGCAATGCCCACTTCTCATCTCTTAAAATCGGTGCTCGTGGTGCTTTTTTTTTTCTTTTTCTTTTTTTGTGCCAATCTGCCAGAAATGAGTTTTAATACCGTTCTAACTTATTTCTATGGCTGAGATTCACTGATATACAATAGAAGCTATAGTACTTTTATAATCATAGATTGTCTCTCAAGAGCCTATCCTCTAGAGTAAACATTGGTTGGATGATGTATTATTTATTTCAGCACCCTCTTGGTTGCTAATTTGTAAAACTATATCCTGCCCTTTATTTTATTTTTTCCTGCAGCTTCATTCCCCTCATTGATGAACCTTCAATTAAATCGGACTCATTGGATCTCTCTGTAAATGTTAAAAGAAAAATTATCTTTAAGGGCAAAGTCTTCTTATTCCTAAGTGAAAAACAGGTACGTGGTGTTTACTGAAGCTGGACGCGTTCTGTACTTTACTACAGAACGTAATAAGAAAGTGAGGGAGATTAATCGATTGATGACAGTTAAATTTTTTTTAGTTCAAATTACCTTAATATGTTTAGTTTTACCAGTGCATCGTCCTTACAAGATGGTTAAAGGAGCCGTCATATGACTTATTTTTACTGTTTTAGTAAAAATATAGTACTTACAAAGTACTTCAAATGCATTGTTTGTTTATGGGACTACCTGGGGAACTGTCACTTTAAAGATGATCTCTACCATTGTAGCTAGGGGTCAAGGATTTCAGCAAGTATAAAACACAGCGCTTTGATTGCTATTACACTTTAAAACACGCACTTTTTTTACTTTACTCCTTACTCGTTTCTGAACATGCTGTTTCATTTTCTAGTACAAAAAAATGGGCCCAGCTATTACTTTTGGTGGTGGAGAAGTAAAATTACTGAAGGGTGAACTGAAAGACTCGTCACTGCTGGATAGTCCGAAGACCTGTGTAATTGACGTGAGCATGAGCGATTCACAACTCTCAATATCAGAACCATCACAAACCTGGAGTAATTCTATTTTGGACATGCTGCAAAGGTTAGCCTATTATTTTCACAATCAAATTTGTTTCACATATGTTTCATTTGGCTTTTTTGTCATCTTAATTTTGCAGTCAATTGTAGTGTTTGTTTGAATTTGAGCCAGCATAGAAAAAGATAAAATGTTACACAAGCTTTTGCTCTCCTGTAAACAACCCCCCAGATCTAACACTGGTAGTACAGAGACCCCTAAACGGACCATTTCCACGTGGACATTATCACATCACCCCGCATGTGTGCCTACACCATAAGATCAATGATTCCTGAAAGGTATTTGTCACCAAATAGCATTTTTCTTTATTATTACCTTTATTATAGCACCAACAATTTCACACAGCGTTTCTTACAGTACATTCATTAAGGATATGACAAAACTAGAATTGACAGACTAAGAAAAAAAACGCCCTACTTGTAAGCTTACAATCTAGAGGTTGATTTGTATGGCATGCTTTCTTAGTATTAATTGTACTAAGAGGTTATGAAAGGCTTGTTTCCATCTGTCTCTGTTAGGAATAATCTAAAATATTTATCTTTCCTTGCAGAAAGGATCTAAGAGCAATCCCAGAAGCAGAAATTGGTTTAGCGGTTATCTATATGTCAACAGAAATTTACTGTAATCCTCGAAGACGCTCATCTCCAGGAAACGAGAGAGGTATGGCAGCATTAAATCTGCTTTCAACAGCAAAATAATTTATGACCATCACAAAAAACTCTAGCAGTGTTCATAGTAGATGTTGCTGTGTTAGTGTAAGGTGCTGGCACGGCTGTGTCTTCTGCCTTTGTCCTGCAATGATCGGTTCACTGCTAACTCTGCCATCAATCTTCTTTGAGACTGCAGGGCTGCATGTTTGATTGTAAGTGACTTACACTTCCAAACAAAAAAGTACCTTTGGCACCTAAGTAGCCTTTGCGGTGAATACAATGTGTGGTAAGGCAGATTTTGCTTTGTCAATTATTATATTTTATTTAGATAGGGCCAACAATTTGCGCAGCGCATTTTACAGTACATATATTCAAAGGGTCCGAGTATGAGGGACCACTTAATTGTCCATACATTTTACAGCCTAAAATTACTGAAAGGTAACTTAATCAGAATATTTTGTATGTTTCTTTCTATGCTTTAGTTTTGTCCCTGTGGGCGGTATGTGTTGCTAAGTGCCACCTTATGGATCTACTCCCAAATGCTCTTGGTTTCATCCAGGGCAGTGACTTTGACACTTGCCATACCCTGCCGCCTTCTATTCGGCTGGTGTACAGTCTCTTGGTGTTGGACATGGAAACCTCCATACATTCTGATGAGCTTCTGGGTCTTCACGTCAGCAGCCTCCACTATGCCTACAGGGTATCTGATCACTGGCAGGGCATATGTGTTGATGGTGCATTGATCCGGCTCTTTAGGATCCACCTTATCCTTTGGTGGTACTTGGATGTTGCTGCTTTCCTTGCCTCCGCATCATGGCTCCCATGTGACTGTGGGATACCAGGGTACTTGTAGCTGGTCTGTATGTCTACCCTGCTGGTGGTAGTTCCACCCCTTCAGTCTTGAGTATCTTCCCTCTTTTTACTACAATCCAGCGGCACTTCTCCAGTCCAAATGACATCTCGATGTCTACTCTTCCAGACTCCCATTCAGTTCTAGAGGAAGGCCTTAAGTGTCCTGTTGACTTGTATAGCTCCAGGCATTCACAGATCCATATTGATCTGCCTGGATTTTGAGTGTTTGGCAACTGCTCTGTCTATGAGCAACTACACACATTTCTGTAGTTCTACCAGCTGGCTAACTGCTCTCCAGCTTGCCTTGATCTTGGCCTCCAACCTCATTTTCCATGGAGGGTATCTTCTCCTGTCCTTCCTGAATGTGTAGCCAAGCATACCCAGGATTACAGCAGCTGTTCATCAGTTATGGTGGCGGTATCTATTGTCCTCTTCTAGAATACTAGGCGGTGGTCATTTCACACTTAGATTGGCTGTAGCTAGCTTATCCATGGTCTTATGCTCTGAAATGGCAGGGGTGGCAGTGAAGCTCCAGCTCCTCGTGTCGGCTGCACAGTTTCTCTCCTTGCATCTGGATTATACTGTGCAGTTGGTCAATCTCAAATTGTGAGAGTAACTTCACTATGTTGTAGCGTTAGGTAACTGTTTTCTTGGCCTTGGCTTGCAGGTGATGTGTTCAGCTGAACTTTAAAGGGACTAAACACCTATCACAAAGAGCGCATGATGTCTGGATTGTCCTTTTTAATGTGTATTCTTAGTTGATGGGGCTGAAACTTAAGTCTTTTGGAATCCGTCATCTGTTTTACGGTAGTTTGTACCGTCCTCAGTATCTCACATGATTTCTGGGAATACAGTTCATAAAACCGGTCACCTTTTCCATGCTTTCTTTTCCATTAAGCTTTTTTGTCCAGCAGTTTATTTTTTATTTTACTCCCAACTGCCTGTGTGATTTCCCTGGATTTGTTTTTCATTTCTTTTATTGGCTCAGAGCTCTTTTTTTTTTTTTAATCTTTAATATATTAAAATAAAAAAAATAAAATGTTAGACCACTACTATATTTAGATTTATATTAAAGCTTTACATTCCTAATGTTATTAATTTCTCTGCGGGGCAGAGACAGACAAACTTGTCAGGATCCTGCATAAATGGTAGTTGGTAGATTATGTTCAGCATTGCAGTATGTGGTAGCGCTATATAAATAAAATATATTCATCAGGGTGAGAATAAAATGTTTGCTGCAGACCACCTTTTTGTCACGATCTTCACGTTGGCAAATTAAGTAGAACGTACATAGTTTAGTTTTTTTGTGTGTACATATATACATGTTTTTTTTTTTTGCAGAAACTTCAAGGCCAAATATTATTTCACAAAGCATGGCGGTCGATGAGACAGTCTTGCCTGGGCCAACTCTTAACATCACTGCTTATGTTGTAAATACAGAACCTCAAGACGAGACAAATGCCTGGTGTGTAGCAAGATGCCACGTCCTTGATCAGTAATGTGATGATTTGCATTGAAAAAATTGCGGGGTTTGGATTTTGAGCTGGGATCATTGTGTGACCTTTTTAACACACGGATTCATACAACTTATTGACACGGGTTATTTATATTTGTGAAGTTGTGCTAAGTAACAGTTGGTTGTCCAGTTGCTTACAGTTGGTTGTCCAGTTCCTTACTGAACACAAACATTAGCACAGAAAGTTCACTCTCCTGCTGATATTGATAGTTATTTTCCCCCCTGTATTACATCAATAGGATGGACATCAGTGGAATCCGTGAAGTTAAAGAAACACCAAGAAATAGCCGTATGAGCTCTAAGACATGTCCAGAACGTAATCAAGAAACAGGAGGCAAAGATTACATCAAGGGTGCTTTGTACGAAGAAAACACAGCAGTAGCAGAAAAAACAAGTAGCCAACAATCACCTGTAAATGAGTCTTTCAAAACCAAAAGCAGCATATCACAAAAAATGCCTTCCACTAATAAAATAAAGAATTACTTCCAGCCGTTGTCCAAGAAGAGGTATGCCCTGAAGGGAATTGTAACCTGCTATGATTTGTTTAATTGTGTAAACTCGGGAAATGATTAGTAGTCATCCCAAAAATGGAAACTGAAAAAGCTTCTTAATTTGTGTTGTCTTTATTT
This sequence comes from Spea multiplicata, assembly GCA_009364415.1. NCBI lineage: Eukaryota > Metazoa > Chordata > Amphibia > Anura > Pelobatidae > Spea > Spea multiplicata. Next base: position 27,435 of record VKOC01046637.1, on the reverse strand, counting down.
GATTGAGCCCTCTTACTGTTCAAATAATGACACGCCAGAATTGCTTAAATGTATTGTTAAATATTAGTTTAAGTGGAGCAGTATAAAGATGTCTTTATAGGAAAGTCATCGCACTGTTTTTAGTATTTGGATGTATTGGGAACGCCTTTCATCAGGGTGCGTTGGGATCTATATATTATGTTTGATGTGACTGTTATTAGATGATCCAAGTTACCCTTATCTACCTTGGAAAAATAGCTGAATTTAATTTAGATGTATCAATTTAAAAAAATATTATATATTAATATATAATTAATTATATATTTCATTTTGGATCCAGATAGTATGTGAAAAGATGTCTGGGGAGACTTTGATATGTGTTGAAATAATTTCATTGCCGAGTTCCTTGAAAAACAAAACACCCTTCTTGGAGTGGCGTGGTGTTCCTGTTTAATATGGTATTTTTTATGTTTAAGAGAGAGAGAAGATGATGAAAAGGAATTCTCGTTCTCCAAGTCAGCAAGAATTGAAGACATCACCTCCTGCCCAGAGAAGATAAGGCTACAACCAGTGACCAACAATGATGGTCCAAAATCTCAAGGTCATCAATCAGACCTAGATATGGAGCCAGTTAGTTTATTTGGTGACAACTTAGATGTATCAGAAAAACAGTCCAAAGATGATAAGGTAACTGCTCAGATGGCATCTCAAAAAGATGAAATATTAAGGAAAAGAAAGGACATGGAAGAGGATTTGGTTGAAGAGTCAGATTTAGAAAGCGGAGGAGAGCTTGATGCTGAAGTGGAGCAAAACGGTTTGAAGTGTAATGATTCGCTTAAAGTAAAAAGACGAAGACTGGACGTGGAAAACAACCGAAACATCAGTAACAAATTTGGAGATCTAGACAAGGACGCTCTAGTAAGTGGATTAAAAGCTGCCTGTTTTTTTAACCATCAGTACTAGTAATCCTATAAAAGCCGTGTCACTGTGGGAATCTTCGTCGTGATAGTCGGGGCTTAATGCTAATACTTAATGCACCACTCTGTCTACCCGACTCCCTGGTGTCTTCTGAACCGCCGTTGCTGACAGGAGGCAGAGTGGTGTATGGGAGGGGGGAGGGAGGCAGAGTGGTGTATGGGGGAGGGAGCAGATGTGGGATGGAGGGGAGGGAGGCGAGGGTGTTATGGAAGGGAGGGAGGCCAGAGTGTGGTGTATGGGAAGGGGGGGAGAAACAGATGGTGTTATTGGGATAGGGGGGGGAGAGAGGCAGAGTTGGTGTATGGAAGGGGGTAAGAGAGGCAGAGTGGTTGTATGTGAGGGGAGAGAGAGAGGCAGAGTGGGTAATGGAGGGAGGAGAGAGGCAAGTGTGTATGAGGGAGGATGAGAGGCAGAGTTTGGTGTATGGAGGGTAGGGAGAGGCAGAGTGGTGGTGGGAGGGAGGATAGGGCAGAGTGGTGTATGGAGGGGAGGAGAGAGGCAGAGTGGTGTATGGGAGGGGAGGAGAGAGGCAGAGTGGTGTATGGGAGGGGAGGAGAGAGGCAGTGGTGTATGGGTGTGTAATGAATTTCAGGGAGGCAGAGTGGCATATCTGGGGGAGTTAGAGTGGTGTATGGGGGGTATAAAGAATTTCAGAGTGGCATATCTGGGGGAGGCAGAGTGGTGAATCAGGGAGTATAATGAATTTCAGGGTGCTGCAGGGCATTTATGGGGGGCGGAGTGGCATAAAGGGAGGTATAAGACATAAATGGGGGCGAGCGGCATATTGGAAGTTATAAGGCATATCGATATTAGGCATATCAGGTGGGCATAAGGTATATCAGGGGGCTGAGTTGCATATCACTGGCATACAAGGAGAATAAGGCATATCTGGGGGCAGAGTGGCAAGCTGGGGGTGAGATGGGCATAACTGGGGGCAGTTTGGTAAATAAAAAATATAAACAAGGCTTTTCTCTCAGTAGTTTTATTAAATATGACAAATAGTTAACATATGAATTAATATTTCATAATAACTTTGTATTAAAACCTAGTTTGAGAAACACTGTTTGGATTCTTGTAGCTTTTATTATGTCATTAAAATAAGAAGGTGAATAGAGAAATGCCATTGTGATAAAGAGATGAAAGTGGAAATTGTTTTTTATTACATTATTTTAAATAAAAAAAAATTGCATTTTTTTATCCGATTAATCGGCCAACTAATCGATTATTAAAATAATCGTTAGTTGCAGCCCTAGTTTACATTCCTGCGACTGTCCCGTTCTTATTGTGGCCTTGCTTCGATTTAGTAATCAGAGCGATCTCCTACTGAATCCTTACTGAAAATTGTTGATAAATGATGAAACCTCTTAATCCAGTAATCAGTAAGGAGGGTGAATCCTACCCGAAGTTGTTGATGCTTTTCTATTAAGCTCTTTTAAAGCCAGCATTGTTCTCAGAACAATTGTTAGTCCTGATTTGAAATGCCGCGTTTAATGTATATTCCTCTCCCTGCTGACTCTGCTTTCAGTTCTTTTTTGGTTGTCACAACGTATCAGCTACACTTATATGCACAAAAATAAAATGATGGAAGTCGCGCGCTGGGGAAACGATTTTCTAGAGGACACATCACCATTTTACTATGCGGCTGTGAAGCAATGTCTAGTTGACCAATCTGCTTTAGTTAGGATGTCTTCTGCTGGGTGGCCAATGCCTGCAGAAGTCAACTGCTTGTTAAATGTGACAATGTATACACGCACTCTGTAAGTAAAGGAAATATTTCAGCCCAACACATCTCCTTTATAGGAAATAGCGGGTGGGGGGGGGCCTTCCTTTAAAAGATTTTTAAAAGTATATCCATATGCATAATTTTTTTTCTCTTCAGCCGCAGCAGCAGCCTCCTCCAGAGACCATTCAGAACGTAAAGGTGGAGTGTAAAGAGGAACCAGAATCTCCTCGAAAAGGGGGTCAGGTAATACAAATTTGAATCACGTATACGTTACTTTAATTTGACCCAACAATCTAATCCTAGTGATACGAGTTGTTTAAGTTTTTCTTTTCCTGTCATTTCTCAGGTTATTAAAGAACCAAAAGAAGAATATGACGAGGTCCATAGCAGACTCTTGCTGACCGAATTTCGATCGCTAGTTGTTGGTCGCCCAGCGAAAAACAATCATTTCAACAATAACACAAACCATGGAAATGTACCGAACTTCAAGAAATTCAGAAAGGTAATCATTAGAGTGCGGCTGGCGTTTGTGATTGATTGTTAAATGCACAGAACAGTACAAAGATACTCATTATACACAAATACAAAGCAGTGACCTCCGCGTAAAGAAAATCTACTTCTAAAATTAAGAATCCATATTATAGTAGAGGTTCTACTGTATATCTCAACAGCTCCGACCTCATGCTCCTCATAATTTGTCCGGTGATATGCAAAGGCAGAAAATTATTACAAGTGTACTTTTTATTAAATTATATATTATCAGATAATCACTGAGTAGTTCACATGCATCTTTCAGATTTGCCGAACATGGTATTACCCATACATCTTACAAAATAATGACATATTCTGTACTGCGACATTTGGCCAATTATTATATAAATTGGTCATGGTGAATATGTTATGCTTTTTACTTATTCATGCTATATGGTTATAACAGCAGGTAGACCTTTTCCGTGCTGGCTGGTAAATCTTGCTATAATGTGCAATGTGTTTCCCATAGGTAGCATACCCTGGAGCAGGCGGCTTCCCTCATATTATTGGAGGTTCTGACTTGATTGCTCACGATAGAAAGAAAAATTCAGAGCTTGAACAATGGTTACGTCAGGAAGTAGAGGTAATGAACCCGGGCTACGGAAATGCAGGAAAATCCTTAAATAGCCGCTGCTTTGATTTACCGAGGGTTGCGGATGTTTTGTTTCCTTGTAGTCGCAAAGCCATTTTTCAGGGCCCGCCACTTGTGGTGTTGGCAAAGTGGATATGTTTTCCACAACAAACACGCACAGTTTAATCCCTGGCTTTAGACCGGGGCGGCTGCTTGCTGTCATGGCTTCTAGTATGAGAAAAAAATAAGAATGCTGCCAGCTGGTCTTTGGTGAGTGGGCCGGCGGGAAGTTACCCTGACCCCTGCTATCATGCAAAAACACAAAATACACGTTAAAATAAATTAAAAAAACGCACTGACACACACTGCTTTTACAGAAACCTTTTTAATGGTTTTTGTGGACTGCACCTTGCATCACACTCACCTAGCGCTCAAAACCGCATGTGTTAAAGGGTTGGTGGGAATGTGTATTTTCTACCTATAGTTCTTTTAGCATAAGCTTGGTAATCAAGCCTTTCTTGTCATCGCCTACCCTGCAGAATGTTCTGCACCGTTGCCTACATTGGCTTTGCTTGCAATCTACATGTAAGTGTATGGCATCATTTACTAAGGGGGCAGGGGCTTTAAAGGAAAAACAATGTTTTTGTTTTTACTATTTTGTTTTGAAGTATGTGGAAATGTGTACCTTTTTATATTGTGATCAAATGCTTTATGTTTGCACTACAGCAGGTATCCACGATTAGCTTGTGTTTTAAAACAAAACATGCAGGATTCATCAGGGAAAACATAAGCCGTTCGTAAGATTGCCCCTTAAACATAGCTGTGCCAAAATGTGCTTGGCCTCTCAGGGGAAAATGCGTACCGACCCCCAGCAATCAAAAAGGCCAGCAGAATTGTTTGGTTGTTGATCTAATAATCCCCTTTGCTTTAATTGAGGGAAACAAGGCGGCTTTGTTTTGTTGGCTTGGATGATGTCAGTTGGCACTGCTTTTTGCCGGTCATTTCTAAACTGACGTCTTTGTTTTTTTTGTACCTCCCTAAATGCTGCCTTCTAAAAGGTAATGTAGGATGTGTGCTATTCAAAACGAATCACTAAATAATGCATAATACATTCAAGTGGAGTTTATTCACTAAATAGTCGACAGGAGAGCTGGGGTTTTAGCTCTCTGTTTAGAAATAATTGTAAAAGTATTAATTGCACGTTTCTCCTGCATGAAGGTCTCAGCTGGCTGTATATATTGTGTAGTTCAATGGTTGAGGAGCTTGGCTGGACTGGAGATGACATGGTGGCACTGGCAGACACCGGGCACTTAACCGGTGTGTCGTTGCTTAACTATACATAAACATTTTGCTAGTTTAGTGCTCAATAATTCAACTGCTGGAGCAAATAGATATTATACCTGTCACAGTGTAAGGGTTTGGGGGGTTTTTTGTAAGAAAATTAGGTTTTGGAGAGAAATGATATTCTTTTCAAAGAATGTCTATTAAAATGAAATGAATTATCATTATCTGGAAAGGCTTTCAATTTCAACAAATGAAGCCTTGTTCCAAGATGAGAGACTTGGTAGGATCCTTTAATGCATAAAGGTTTAAGTAGAATTGGTGCAGGTTAATGCATTGAGGTAATGTGGGATGCATGGGATAGTTTGGTTATCCTGAACATAAAATAAGGCCTAGGCCCAGCTAGGACCAAGTTTATTTACATCTTAGGTCAGGTTTGCTTAACTGGGTCAAATGACTCTCGTATGCCATCATATGGTATTTTTGTATGTTTCTATTATCTTGCATGCGCTAAAGGAACCTGCTATGGAATATTATGAATTCTAAGACACCACAGCACATAATACTTATTTCCAGGTTTGGCTCAGAGTCTGCAGTCAAGCACTTCTGCTGCAAACCATGTCTTTATGGACCTTGCTTTGTGCACAGAGGCACAGTCATGTTGGAACAGGAAAGGGCCTTCCCTAAACGCTTCCCACAAAGTTCTATAGCATCCAATTGTCAAATATCTTGCAATGCTGTAGCATTAACATTACCCTTCACTGGAACTAAGGGGCCAAAACCCTGAGAACAGCCCCAGACCATTATCCCTCCTGTGATTCCGGTAGGTAGTGTTTTCCTGGCATCAGGCTTCCAGATAAAGAAGTGCGATTCATCACTCCGGAGAACACGTTTCCACTCCAGTACAGCGCTCCAGCTGATGCAGTGATATTATTTCATGAACACCCAGCGTTTGTGCTGATGGTGCTTCCGGAGGCAGTTTGGAACTCGTTGGAGTGAGTGATGCTACAGAGGACAGGCAAACATTTCATGAGCTGGCTTGTGGCAAAGGTGGATCTTATGACACCCACTGTATCCGAAGTCACTGAGCTCTTCAGTACGTCCTACTGCCGATGTTTGTCTATGGAGATGGCTGTCTATGTATTTGATTTAAACACTTGTTGGCAAATAGTGTGGCTGAATTACCTGAACTCATTAATAAGGAGATGCATCCTCATACTTGTGGATATCTTTACATCTACTACATTTACTTTTTCAAATGTTATTCATGTAATGTCGCTTTACACTTGCAGGAACAAGCTCAGCAGGCAAAAGAAGACTCATTAGCCGAGGATCTTTTCAGGTGAGCGCCATCTCCTTGTTAAATGTCCGGTTGACGCAAGATTGAAATTGTATCTGTTTGTTTATCTCCAGTGGCCTGTTACCTTTACAACTACTTGTACCTTTCTAGCATTTTGTGTGGAGTCTAATTGTATAGACTGTAAGCTTGCAAGAGTCCCTCTTCACCCAATGTATTGGTTTGCCTTTCAGACCCTTTGAATATATGTATTGTAAGAAGCGCTGCATAAATTGTTGGCTCCATATAAATAAAAGAAAATAGTGTGTATGTAAATATGTATACACACACTATTTATTTATAAAGCGTGTGTATGTATACACACACTATATATATATATATGATACATGAATCATACATTTTTATAACCCATTCATGTTGAATGGGGTACGTGACGAATGCTAGTGACTTTTCCTGGCAAAAAATGTCAGTATCAAGGATGTTGCTGGTTCGTAATGTTTAATACGGAAGATTTCCAGTTACTGCTGGGAGAATAAAGTCCTGTAGAGGATTTGCTTATTGTCGGGTACAATCTTACAGAAATTGATCAAGCATCTCTTGTGCTTAAAACACTATCTTAAAGAGCTGCTAAGCTTTAACATTTACACTGATACAATCCAGTTATTTTCCATTGAGCTAAATGATATTTCCTCGTGGCTGAACAAAGTGTTAAGATCCCCTCTACACCTCCAGGCTCGCTGTATCTGATCCGAGGGGAAGAATCTTGGGACTTAAAACAATACGCATATAAATTAATACCAGGAATATCATGGTGGCATCAAAGCACAGTGGGGGGCAAATTCAACCTGTCATTCTGTACATGGCTCTAGCCTTCCGAGGAGGTGGACTTAAGTGTAGCGTAACCAAAGATTAAATATATTATCAAGAAAAAGGTTCACTATTTCTAAAAGGCTTCCTCTCCTAAGTCTTTGGCTTGTTGGCTAGTGAACACACGAGACACCAGAAATAGGTTGGTGTTCCTGGCAGCCTGGGGCTGGCTTTGATGAAGTGTCTCATCGCTGTGCTTTTCCTTCCTGGCTTCTCTAAAAGATAATCACGAGTTGCTTAGAAACAGCAGCAGTCGGCAATTATGTTCCCAGCTCAGTGATGATGTCATTTGGCTACAGATTTAAGCAAATATGGCTCAGAGAAATGAGATTTAAGGAGAAGGAATGCTTAATTTATTTGCAAATGCATGAAAAATTCATTCTTTAACATTTCTCCATACCTGTTTTGGGTAATTCTAGTAAAATGCACAGATTTATCTGTGTTCTCTATGAGGCTGTCTTAATAAGCTTGTGCTCAGCCTTATAGGAGTAATAGCTCAATGGGAATTGAGAAACAAACAATTGATTCCTTTGTTTGCCCTATTGATTACTCCACATTAGTAGAAAATAATTCTTGCAAGATAACCTTTTTAGTGACGAGTCAGACAATGTCCTAAATTTATACTGCCGATGATGGTCACTTTACGTAAACCATGCAGCAGAGGAGGTAGCAGCTCATACACCGTCACCTTTTGATGTGAGGAGAGGCCATGTTTCTGTTCTTATACAATGTCTATTTGCATGGTGAATACTTTTGTTTAAACAGAACATGCACATCGAAACAGGGCCTAATATATATATATATATTGCCCTGTTTTGACTTATGCTTTCCATCATACAAACATTATTTCCTGGGTCGCCCCTCCCCATTATTTAACCCACCTTTCCTTCTATGGAAAAATCTACTTTGCAAGCATCTCATTTGACTTACAAAGTATAGCATATGGAAGAATATCCAAAAATATACATGCAAATATTTGACTGTGTGACTTTTTCTCTTATATACAGGTACAATCCTAAAACTGTGAAAAGACGACGATAGAGGCTTCTCCCCAGTCAAGTCGTGTTATTTGTTCTTTAACAGAAGGGAAAGGTTCTGATGTGTACAGAAACTATTGATCTGTGTTTATGTATATAATAAAAAAAAAATCTGCTTAGTTACTTTTTTTTTTGTATTTCTACGTGGCAAAATAACCATGAAAACACACCTTTGAGTCAGAGAGGAACTTGAATTGCTCTGTTTTACAATTCCGTATAAATAACCTGACATAATAGTATCTACAGAATAAAGTAGGATTTGTTCTGCATATAATTTCCCCCATTAAGCAATTCTAACTTTTCATGTGATCTCCCACTGTTACGGGCAATATCGAAAGAGCGCTAGAAAATGACATTTAATACGGACAGTTTACCGACACCAACACCCGATGTAAAGAAGAATACATATTACTAAATGAAATAGTACCTCCAAAACAATTATTACAGATAGAAAATGCAGTGCACACAAGGTTCAGCTACAATTATAAAAGATTAAGAGAGATTATAAATAGATTTACCCCCTTTAACTCCACTGTGCTAACATATTAAAGGCACGTGGCCTAATAAAGTGTAGCACAGCTTGTGACAATTTGTTTATTAAAAATAACTCAAAGTAAACATAACTAAAACATTTCTTATTATTGCTGCGCTGTATTTGAACTACTATTTGTGCCACGCCACAATTTAAAGCTGCTTCCCCATGGCAAGTTTAAAGTCAGCTCTGAAAAATACAGATCAACTATAAATGAACTTCCTAAACTTTGTCAGCATTTGCCTGGTGCCCTGACACATGGGACGGTTAAAAGCTTCTGTTTATACATTATCATAGTAGAGTCGAACAGCAGCATCATACAATGTGGAATATAAACATATTATAAACCATTACGCTTTATTCTTCATATGGATGTTTATATTGCGTAATATAAATCTGCATCTGAAACATTTTTTGCACAGCAAGTTGTCACAAACAGCATCTCAGATTTTTTTCCTCAAATTCTACTTAAAGGGATTTACACAGCATTATGTTCCACGGGAATGAGTTACAAAAAGATGTTTAACACAAAAGTGCTATTTTTTCTCTTTCTTTATGCAAAAAGTGTTCTACAAGTGCGAGTGTGCAGGACCCTGTCGAGTTGTGTTTAAGTGTCTGCTAAAGTGTACATAGCCAGGGCCGGTAACTGCCTCGTAGCCACGACTGGTTTAGTTTTTGTCTCTTTCGCATTAATCCAATGTGTAATATCTTTTCACAAGCGATACGTATTGATATAATACAGTACTGGCACTGTAACGGTTAAAATGCTGGAGCGGTGTTTGTCAGATGTAGTCCCCAGCTCAGGCAGTCTCATACCGGACCGTCTGAAGCCCTAAAACACCCTAAAACATGTTTATTCCACAAACACCATCTACTAATTTAACAGGTTTTCAGCTAAAAGTGAATAAAACCAGCGCTCAAAGCTGTACAAGCCTTGTCTGTCTACAAGGGCCACGTGTCGCCCAGCTGAGAATGGAATGTAAAATAGCATTTAGTATTACTTTGTATTAAATATGCTTGGCCCCAGGTGTGCCTGTTTCACTTTAGGGGAAAAAAAAAAACTTGAAATACTAAAAATACACTAGAAGACCTTTTTAAGGAAGTTTTATAACAACCGCTTCTCCTTTATGGCCTCTACCTGGCCAGAAGATTATATAAATATATAATATATTTTTTTTAAATGCATGTAACACCCCCTAAAAATAAATAAATTTAAGACCCAAAAGCCATCTGGCTGTATTCAGCTTGATTGTACAGCTCCCCGGGCCAGTCAGGGAACAGAGGATTGCCACAACCAGCCCAATACCTAAAGTGGAGCAGCTTCGCAAAACTGGGGGGAAAAAAACAAACAAAATAGGACTGTCCCATGAAAGCAGACACTTGGAAGGTACGTTTGTGGCGTCGGCCATAGGATAAAAATGAAGGGAAAAGTTCACTTGAGCCTTTTTAACAGAGTTGGGTTTGGTACCTTCTACCGGGCTTTTATTACGACTCGTTTCAAGATCAACATTTTGTATCTCATTATCTTGGGACAAAACCCCACCGCACAGTAACTCATTGAAAGGGGGCACACAAAATGACCCTTAATGTTCTATTCATCATGAAAGGCCATCTTTAGCAAATCGCTCCAGCAAGAAGGGCTGATCTGGCCTTGTCCAATGCATAATACAGTAAGAAGACTGAAGAAAAATTGCACCCAGGTACCCTTAGAGATAGAACCCCTGTGCCAACACACCTTGAAGTTCCCATATGCTTTTATCCATCCAGTGAAACAGATTTAATAGATACAGAGGCTTTTTTTTAATCAATGTGAACCAAGGCCACAATTCTCGTGCAAATCTGCACCCAACCAGTGGTATATTTACGCTGCAGTTCTACCTTGATAAAATATGGTCCATTTCATCATATGACAACAAGGTCAATAAAGTGCCTGTAGTAGGAAAGGGAAAACAGTGCATGTTACTGAATCACAGAGCTATTAAGCTCTTGCTAATATAGTTCTATAAGAGCAAGCAATCAGGGATACACAAAATATCCTTAAAGTGCCCCCCCCACAGTACTTATGTATGCTTACATATCACCTATTCCTTACATTTACAGAAACAAAACAATGGTAAACATGCCAATGGGCAAGTAAACAATATATTACGCAATCTATAGCAAATATACATGTAGTTCACTGGAATTAAAGATATCCTAAAACAAACAAAGTCTGATCTGGTATATTCATATATTCTATTACAGTTCACACAGCAGGTCCCCATTTAGGCAATACGTTTGGATGAATACAGCTTTGTTGGCTATATCATTTAAAGAAAAATATATAAGTTTAAAAAAGAAAAGTTACATTTAAGTGCTGGATTTGTTTTGAAACATTATAAAAGTATCACATTGTTTGGATAGCTTTATAAGAGCACTTACTGATTAATACCCATATATATACATAAACCATTATGCACAAACTCTTATATATAATGTTATATATTAAAAAGACAGGCTAAAATGGAATAGTATGAAACTGCCATCATGTGACTTGTGAATGATATAATAGTGTTATGAAATTAGATGCCTTCTCTAATATGTGTGTAAAAGAAGCTTTCGTGCCAATAACCGAGCCTTGGCACTGCGCCAACCTCAAGAACCCGGAGACCAACCTCAGATGGTCAATGTGTACAGAGGAAAAAAAAAACTTGAAACCCAAACATTGCTATTTTAGCAAATATGGTTCACAAGCAAACGAAAACTATGCTTTCACTGCAAAAAAAAAAAAAACTTCATCCAGTTTAAGACTTCTCTACAATAAACAAAAAATAAAAGAACCCCACTAACATCAGCTTTCTTAGGCTTACATTTGCACTGTGCCAAAAACACATACTTTTGAAACCTGCAGGAGTGCAGATCACATAAGATAAGGTAATGTTCTTCCTTGAATGAAAAATGAGAGAAAATAAAAAAGTTATCTGGTATCCCTACACAGATTCACAGTTACTTTCAACAAGATGATGTCTTTGCTTTTGTCTCAGCTCTAGACATCGGGTTATGGCAAGTGCTCCACCTTTCAAGAACCTAATGAAATTATCACCAACTAGTGGCCCCAGGGCAAACAAATTAGGCTCTTTTACGGACTCATAAGTGTATTGATCAACCTGCACAGGATTGCCTTTGCAAGTGATTGGTTGGTTATGGTGACGGCCCAGGCTGCAACCTTGCTCTTTCAAGAATGAGAGGTTTGGGTGGGAGCCTATTAATATCAAAGCCATGGATATTTTTAAGACTTTTCTCAACCCTCCGTTGCTCTGTAACACGCACTTCATATCAGGCTTGAACGCAAGTACGCAGTGCTCTGGGAAACTCGTGTAAGACGGATGCAAGTTTGGGGCTGTTGCATGCGACTGCGTGCACATCATATGATAGACTTTGTGGTATTCCGGATAGAGTTTCTGTGGCAACTGCTTAAAAATCAAATTTGGATCATTAACTTTTCTGCGGAAAACGTGGATCACCGGAATGTTGTTGTTGTAAGCACATAAAACGGCATCGGCTGCTGTAAGCCCAGCACCTACTATTAAAACAGGATCTACTGCCCCGCTTAGCTTTCCTTTGCTAACAGCAGCTTCAAATTCAGCAACACTGTGAGAAACATGAGGCAGGTCCTCCCCGGTCACCCCCAATCTAGCCGGTGCATCGAATGTTCCAGTAGCAAGGACTAGTGTGTCTGCAAACAGGCAAAAAGGTTGGTGAGAGCCATCAGCTGCTCTTTGATAGCCTTGGATTTCCCAGTTTTTCTTTGGGAAAGGCTCATCAGTAGGGTCTTTGTCGATCTGGGGTTCCTCACAGGCAGTCTCTTCGTTAACTTGCTCTCTGTAAGGTCTTACCACCGAGATTATGTATGTGTTATCGATGAAGTTTCTTTGGAGACCCATAACTTTAACATAATGTTTGTAATATGAAGCTACTTCTGCCGGCGTGGCTCGGTCGCTCTTTACGGTCCTGCACAAAGAAGAAGAAAAATATATAGTTTTATATAAACCCCATCTACTCATACATGTTCTCTGTGGCCTCCATCGTCCCCACCAACACACAGACTACAGAACAATTTGTTTAACCCAGATTTTTATTCAGTTTAACCACTTACAATATAGCCCTTAAATGACGAGGAACAACCTCTATGACCACTGGTGGGTAGGAAATAGTGATTTTATCATTGCTGTGTGACCTATGGACATTATGCATCCTCTCAGGCATCTTTCCCTTTTTTTGTTTGTTATCCCTTTTTCCCACCTTTATGCCCTTTAACCCCCCTATATGCCTCTCTGTCCCGCAGATATGCCTTATACAGCCCTACATGCCACCCTGATATTCCTTTTAACCCCTATATTCCTCACCAGACTTTCCAGCGCTTGCCTAGATTTCTCCCCGTGCTGCAGATTCCTTGGAGTCTAGTGGGGCAGCCGGCAAAGGTCTGCACAATGCGCATAGACAACCTCGCTGCTGCCGGCACTTCTATGAATGAGCACCAGAAGGTCATGTGATGCCGGCGCTCCGTCATAGAAGCCCCCAGAGGAAGTGCTGGCAGCAGCGGAGGTTGTCTGCGTGCATCACACAGACCTCCACCGGCTGCCGGAGAGGAGGATCCAGGTCCCCTGCAGTGCTGAGGGGGATCTGGATCTTATTCTTCTAGTCAGACCTCTATTTGAGGTCCGATTAGAAGACAACCTTGAATATAAGACGATGATTATTTTTCAAAGCATTTGCCCTGAAAAGAAAAAAAAAATGTCTTATAATCGAGCAAATACAGGGTACTATTGCTGGAAGGGACTGGAGCCTGCCATGCCTCACTTGACTTAAATGCTGTGTGTTTCCTTTACTGCAAATTGAAATATTTCAAACAATATTAATATAATGCATATTTTATTCACACATAACAAAGATCTATTTTTTTAATAGAACATATATCCAAGAATAAACTAATGTATACAAGTATTTTTTTGGGGGGTGACACTTTTCTTTGTAGCAGCATTCCTATTTTAATGTGTTCTAATTTAGCAGTTTTTCATTATACTGCCATTCACAGTAACTTACCAGCCACAAAATAAACCCAACTATTGTTATTAGAACACAAAAAGAACAAGAACCTTGAGTATTTGCCAACATTTGAACAGCTGTGAAGATAAATTGCTTGCACTTCATATTGATGGCAAAGTTGAAATATTAGCCCCCCCAACTATAGTTTGGAGCTGACATTTCTAGCACCTGTAACCATAGGACACTTTTTGTCTGTATAATCAGCTAGTGCCAAGATAGAGAAAAGAGTCACTTCAAATTTAAGATAAAATTGGGTGTCTAATGATGATTTCTATAATCCTCAATTCTAGTTGTTCTACCATCACTATATCTCATGGGGAAGGAAGGAACACTGGGTTTATGATCCTGCTGCTACATTATATCCAGCAAATGATTGCGTGTGAACATGAAATCGATGCTATTATAACAAGGAAGTATTACCGTCGTTTACCCAGGGCCCATTCTTTAAACTTAAGTCCAGGTAATTCCATCCAGTCTCCTAAACTTAGCGTCAACATGGACCCTTCCATATCCTGTAAGAAAAACAAAAATATTCGAAGTAAAATAGCAGCGACTGACCCGAGAGAATATTTTAGTGCCGAGGTTAGTAGACAGTAGGTCATTTCAAGTAAAAGGTTACTTACATGCCAGGCACCACCAGGGGGCCCTTTGCCGAGCACTATATGAGGAATATAGGACTCCTGCTCTAGTTTCCACTGCAGAACAGATGGGTAATCGTACCCGAAATCAGCATTCGGATGAAGAAGAGTGTCAAATAAAACAGCCACAGGATTGGCCGAGCGACCTTCAAGACCTTCAGACAAGTATTCTAAATCCTTTCATAAAAGAAACAATTGCAAAACAGAATTTAAAAAATAAAATGTGATTCTGAATGATAGGACATTTGTAATATCACGCACACGGGAAATCAACATACATTTCTAGACAATCAACTTTAAATACTCCTAAAGCAACGACCAATAAATTTAAATGGATACATGTGCTCTAGAAATGTTCTAAAAAAGACCAACTTTAAAAGAGTGATAACAAAAAAATACCATTTGACTATAGTGCTTCTAAGCAAGTTCCGTTTTGTCTGTGATAATTTGCAGAATTATGGCCGGCAGCCATAGGCAGTTACCTACCTGCTCGGGGATAGACAGGTGCCTCGCTTCCTCTAGTTTGCTTTGAAGAATTGGATTTGGATGCACAGCGTCTGGAGATAAATATGGCCTGAATCCAGACAGCATGTATGACAAACAGATGCCAGAAGGACCATTTCCTGGACAAAGCAATCATGGGAATACATATTAGTACAAATCAGAAGTCATGCTCTTATCTGACGTATTGAAAACAAGGAAACAAATATTTAACATTTAATATGAAACGCAAAACCTTTTTATTATAAGCAAGGGAGGGGAAAAAAACAGCGCACCCAAGGAATGCAGACAGACGTCCTTCAACAAGAGAAACCTTCTGAAACTGCTGGTATTTGGAATTACGAATTGGTTCAAACCTGCTTCTCGGAAACACATAATGGCAAGTTGGAAAGTTGAAGTGTTTACCTCTCCAGCACACTTTTGAACGTCATACAATTACAAGATTGCAATCACTTGTACAGAACACTGGTTTTCTACACAATAGGACAATTCAGCAATGCCGTGTTCTCCCCCCTCATGAGGACTAAAGCTTTCACACCAGTGGCTCCTAAAGAACATCTTCAAGTCAGCAAAATGTCACACACATAATCTCATGTTTAAACCACAAAGTTGCATTAAGAGGCCGTCTGCTTTTATCTACCCAACTTCTTCATACTACCTTCCTATACAACCCATTCCATAGACAGACGCACTAATCAGGCGTCAGCACACAAGTGGTTTTTAACTAAAAATTCCTGTAAAACTGCTGGTCAGGAGACATGGCCGGCTATGGCGCATCTGCATTAAAATATTTTTTTCCCTTCCCATTGGTTTCATGTATTTCCAATAATAAGAAAGAATGATTTGAAGAACCCTTTCAGTGGTAAGCGAGTTGTGTGCGCCTGGGTTAGTGTGGTTACTGTATCTGCGTATGTTAGTGTGCCGTCATTGTCTTGGTCGGTATGTGTTAGCGCGAGTGTCTGGCTGGCTACGTTAGTGTGCATTGCTGCTTTTTGGTTTGAGTGTATGCGGACTTCTTTTTTTTTAATTTTCAAAAGGTTTTTAAATCATGGCATCATTATTTGCAAAATGCTTAGTTTTTTTGGCTATTTAATATATTTTTAACCAAGGGAAACTATTAAATATACTTTAAATGAACAAAAGGTATGGTGTCCTCCACTTGGTTTTGAAAATGTCCAACAAAGCATGTCTGTGCCTATCCATGCAACAAAATCCAGTCACCAGATGTGGAAATTGTCATTTCCACGGCAACAGAAAAAGCTTCTTAAAACGTCTGTGTTGTTTTTGTGGTTAAGCCGTAAAGGGGAACCTTCAGCAACGTTATCTTAATGACAACCAACTACAGCTTCTGCTATTTCTTGGTTTAAAAATAAGGAGCTATTTTGGGAAAATGAAAAACTGTTTAACGAATCCCCAACACCAATGGTTAATTACGGTATAAAGGGGTATAGGGTGATATATATATATATATATATACATACATACACACACACACACACATCAGTATAGGTTTACAAAAATAAACCACGGCTCACAAAGTCTCTCAGCCCAGTGACGCTGAACCCAATTCCTGTTGCCTCTGTATCCGACAACACTTACTGCTGATAACCAACATGTCATAAGTCAGTCAGATTGTAATAAATCATATATACCCGCATTTCAATTTTGAAGAGTAAATCTGCGAGGTCCTTGCATGTCTGGTTCCTAAAGTCTATATAAAACTCGCCAAGCCTGGCTTTCAGCAATCTTCAGCTTTAGGAAAAAGTAATCTTTACTTTGGATTCCATGCCAAAGTAATTTTCCACACATTACAAGTTATTAGATGACCAGACCTCTGCTTGTTTTAAGTCTACTTACAGAACATTTTAATATCCATTGCTATGAGGCAGTAGTTATTGGATCAACAGAACCAAGCTTATTATAGCTAAAGAAATAAAAATGGATCATTTTTGTTTTCTTACAAATGAGGACGTTCAAGTAATATCACGTTCCAACTCTTTTAATGGGGTCATAATTATAGGCAACACATTGTTTCCCATGGTGGAAATGATGGAAGACACAGGTGATCAGGTATAACATTCATCCTCACTGCTACTTAATTATTAGCTCCTTTATCCCAGAGTAGCTACAACACCTTGAGATACTATACTGATGTTACAAAGAGTTTAACGGCAAATAAGAACCAATCATTCAGCCCATCTACATTGTTGAATGCGTACACAATAAAAAAAAAAAAGCACATGAAACCAGGGCCAGATTAGGAAATTTCTAAGCGGGTCTATGATTTTATGGCCAGATATTACAATTTGATGCTCGCCCAGCCCGTCACCAGCCAGTGCCAGACCTGGAGTGCCAGTACTGGCAAGTATTTGGTCCACCAGCCTAGTTGTGCCAGATGGCCATTCCAGGCCAGCATGAAGCTAGATTTTACAATGAGAAAATGAGCGATTAAAATTCCTTTAACCTTGGCACAAGGCAGATTCCCGGGTTTACAAAATGTGAACTCCAAATTGTGAGCGAAAGTAAAAGCGGTATTGTTTAATACCCCGAGAAATATGCAATATTCTGAATTGCCAAAATCGACATGTTCGGCTTATGTTTCAGATGCTTAGTATTATGAGGTTCCAAGTCATTATAAACAAAGTTTGCATGGGGTATTTAGAACAATTGTTGCAAAAGACAGGAATTTGGAGCTTTTGCGACTGCACACTTGGCAGCACACATTGTATTCTTGTGGTCTACTAGTTTTCTTTAACCCTTGCAGTATAGTAACAGGTTGCATTTTATTAACAGTGGGAGCGCACCCTTTGATTGTTTTAGGACAATGTCGGTTCAGCAAGTATCTAATCAATACATGGGGAAAAAAAAAACGTTAAAAAATAAGAGCGTATACAAGACTCTCACCTATAATAACCACGGGGAGCGTCAGAGGTGGGTCTCTCGGGAGAACCGTCTCTTCCGCTAAAGGCATACTTTCAGGCTGCAATATTATTGCAGAAATGCTGGTCCAATAAATCACTGTTCTTCTGTTCCAGGGCCACGTCTGCAGAAAAAGAAACGATTTCAATTACAATGACATTTCCCTGACAGAAAAAAATACCACGCATATAGTAGACTTTTTACAACTATACATACCAGCAGGTATGTAAATACTACAATATGAAAAGGAATCAAAATCATATCCTACAGTAGCAAAAAAACTTTAACTATACTATATATTTATTTTAGTGCATGTAACCCAGAACACACATTCATCAGTTAGTGCACATGCTCTGATGCTCTGTAGTACTCTCACTTAAGTCAATAGGAGCTCAGCTCATATTTCAGCCAATCGCATGTCACGTTGTTGGACATTCATAATTAACTAGCACACATGTATTTGGCTGCAGCTACGCCCATTGCTACAGAGCATGTGGGGGAAGTGTACTTGAGTATGCTTCCTGCTTTCAGTAGAGGCAGTCCCCTGAAGGAGGAACCTGAGAAAAGCCTTTCTTTATCCATAGTGAATGTTCAACTTAATTAGAGGAATCCACACATGTTTTAGTCAAATATTTAAGTATAAATTAGTAGACCAGCAGAATCTGTACCTAAATGCGGTTTAAATATGCAAATCTGATTTAAAATCCTTGTACAAGTCACCAGAAATATATGTATTATTGGGACAGTAGGTTTGATTTATAATAAAAATAATTATATTAATAATCGATTAAATGTAGAATTTACGGGCTGTTGATACAAAAATAAATGTATTAGAGAATGAATGGTGGCGCATGTACATTTCCGATGAAGAGGAAACCCTAATGCAACATCCAGAAGCCGTTACATCCTCGTGGCAAATGGAAAATTAATCAAGCAGGAGAACACAAAACAATTTAACATTGGTTTTACATTTTTTTTGTTCCCCCCACAGCAGAACTTTTACCAAAATTAATATGGCCACATTGTAAGTTTTTTCATAAAGGAACACCGGTAATTTAATTCCTTGTCAGTACTCCGATCATGAATAAGCAATATACTATTGACAGAAATATGTAAAAACTACTTTCTTTTCTTTAAGAATGCACGGATTAGGGTGCAACACAGGTATCAAAACAAGTGCCTTAAAAAGGTTCCATCTAATTCGCATAATTGAACCTTTTTGTAGCAAAATGCATTATTAGAAACATCACCAAAACCCATCCCAGAATTCATTAATCTTGTAAAATTGTATCTCATTCTTTTTATTTGGAACATTGTCACTAATAGGTTGTTGCCATAGAAACAGAAAAAGGCTTCCAAGAAGAAGGGAAAAAAAAGCTACAAGACCTGATAAAAGTGGGTTTCCAATATGTATGTAAATGCTTTTAATTCTGTAAACATAGTTATAAAGTCTGGGGTGTCCTGCAAAAGGTGACAGATCGCCTTTAATACCTTTTACGCATGTTTAAAGACATTTTAAGTGTCCAAAAACAGAATACGGGATCTATTCCCAAATACTACGCTGCCAAGGAACCTGGTGGATCTCCAGGATACGTTTGTGAATAGACCCAAAGAGTATTAACTTAAACATAGATTCTATCTATAAAAAACACATAATATATGTTAATTATTAACCGACAATGAAGCTAAGATCATAAATGCTTTGGTAGTGATAGTATATTTGAATGAGAAATTTTGCGGATCTAAAATAAAAGTGGAAGGAACGTTTCTCGTTTTCAGCCCTAAATCGAGTCTTTCAGGTCGTGCCATTTACGTGTTTGACAATTTAGGCAGCGAGGGATATAAAGGTTGTGTGTTCTTCAAACCAGGAGGTAGCCAAGGATGTAGGCATTTTCTTTCCAGAATACTTTGCTAGGGCTACTTTACAGTATAAGCTTCAAAACAAAAAAACGGTATTGTTTCGTTAAACTCATTTACTACTCCTTTTGTTTAAAATGAAAACCCTGTCCTATAAATATACCTTTTGGGTTCCTTTTTAAATGGATTGTAGCATCAAGAGTAGACTTTTGTTGCGCTAAAAGTTAGGATTCCTATTTGTGGAGTTAAAAATTAAATAATTAAACCGACCCCCATGTATGCGGCAGGTTACTGAGCACTATGAGGCACCACATCATCACTATTTACTCACAGGCTTTCTAGATATAGAGTTTTACCAGCATGCTACGATGGGGTACATGTTCTTCTTTAGGGCGACCCATTTTCATACTGCTTTTTATCTGTGCATTAGATTTTAGAACAAGTCTCTGTGTGGACATTCGCCATACATTACATTTTTTCTTGCATTGCATTCAAGGATAGTATATATTATACACACACACACACACACACTTAATTTGCATCTTGCTACACAAAGCAGTCTCACTGAACCAATTCAATAACTCTTTTGCATACTATGCATAACGTGGTAAGTATAAAAAGAAAAACAGTTGCGAAAGGTGGTTAATTTATTAATCAGAACAAAGGTTCGCCTGCATATATATGCCTATATATATTATGTTTAATGTGTGATAATATCCCAGTAGGTGGAACAAGTCATTAGGATGGGGATGATACAAGTTGCAGATATCAGACTCTTACCAATTTATATTCCAATACATTATTTTGGCAGTTATGAAGGGCCAACCTTTGAGTTTCCCTTTGCCCTGGATAACGAATGGTTAAATCCGAGGCACGACTTAAGAAATCTCCTCACATGAACTGCATTATGTATCACCAGCTCAGCCCTCCTGGCAGGAGAAATTCACTTGTGCCGTTCCACTCAACTTGGAACTTATAGTTTAAAAAACGTACATTGATGCGGTGTTTGGGTCTTGTTGTTATTAATGACCAATGTCCTCATTTACAAGTATTTGTTGAGTTGGACCACATGAGCTTCGTACCGTCTACCATGCCATGGAGTAGACAATTCAACAACTCACGGGTCTGATAGCCCAGCTGTACTGAGATGAAGCCTTGTTGACATGAATGGCACTTGTCTTACGAAGTGGCCAGAGGAACCGCTCAACTCAGCTCAGGATGGACCAAATCCAGACCCTGAGACACAGAAGACTCATGTACCTAACTCCACCAAGCATCATGAACAGTAGAATACGGGGTGCAGTCAAACTGAATAAGTTAGTTTAACTGGTCAAAAACTGAGTGGGATGGCATCTCAAACCTTCACATGTCCTCGTATTATTCTCTTAACCCCTTCAGTCCCCTATGGACGTACCGGTACGTCCTGCCCTTCTTGCAGCGGCAGGGACAGATCTGCTGCACGGGAGATCAGGCTGTCCCCCTTGACAGCAGAAGCCAGCATTCTGGCATGAAAGCCGGAAAACTGTTACATTTTTTGGGCATTCCCCTCCAGGTCGCGTCACGGGTGATGTCACCTGGATGGTCATCGGAGGACAGGATATCCCCTGCAGGGGGACTTGCATAGAGATCACAGTGCGATCGGTGCAGGGGGATCGCAGGGAGGAGATTGAGAATTCTCATTCTAAATTTTCAGCTAATCATCCAAGAAACCTATATCTCTCCTTGAAAATACAATCTATAGTTTACATGGCACACTAATCACAGGAAGAGAGAAGTAATCTTGTTGTGTAACAAGAGCTGCTCTTAGCAATTTCATAATTAAGAGTCAAAATCTTATACTGATGACACCAGAAAGCCAAGTCAATAAAATAACATGACGCAGTTTAACAAACAAAACTAATCCTGAGTCAACAAAATTCGGTAAACAAATAAATTGCACCTGGAACCAACAAACCTATTGATATAATCCTCCCGAACCCGAATGCCCTAAACTAGAAGGTGCATCGATCACTGAAAGGGTACACGTCTTACTATATCCCACTTGGGAGTATGTACTAACTTGAGGGTGTAAGCGTGTGTTAGCGAGTACGTGTGCCGGTGCGTACGCGAGTTACTAAGGGGAAGCAAGGAGCCGATGGGGGTTGGTGACAAATATAGGCTCTGCCTGGGTGCCAAATTATCTAGGTACCCCTCAGGGGCCAAACAAGCAGGTCCTGCAGCACAAGCTCACTGGGATTGACTCTTCAGGGGCAACTCTCCCATCAAACAGCTGACTGGTGCCCTAATACTAATAGCATCACAATTCTCACAGAGCCCATGGTTTTCACACACGCGTGCCCTTTATAACCCACCCGGAAAATAAAAAAAAGGCTCGGAGCTGTGAAGTAACCAGCCGTGTGTGTGTGTATGTATGTATGTATGTATATATATACACACACACACACATTATATAAATATAATGTATGTGTGTGTGTCAATTTCCTATAGACTGTGTGAACACGTATATTGAGAAAATACTCCCCGGGATGTGCTCATCAGCCAGTGTTTCTGACGCAATACCCGCTCCTCTCCCCATACACCGAGCAGGACGTCAGAGGTCGCCCATCACATCTGCTGCTCGCTCACTCACTCACTCACCCTGATGCAGCATGACATACAAAGACTGCATGCCGGGGAAATGCTCTTTATACAGGATGCCGATTCCGGCCCATACATCCCCATGAGATGCTGTGACTGCACGTTACTCAGTATCCAGCACAGCTACTGAGCGGAGAGCTGCACGAGCCCCGGCCGTTCCCACCGGCACCCGCTGGGTATAACGGAACAGCCACCTGCTCTCCCCGGACGAGGTCACAGCGCAACGCGTGCGATGCCAGCCCGACTATGCGATGGGCGCCCATTCATCCTTTCCCTACTCACCCAGCCAGCTGCCAATCCCCGGGCATGCGGCGCGTCCTGCGGCTCCCAGCAGACCAGCCCAATGCGGGGAGGCGGCCTTTAACCCTACGGAGCACCGTCTCTCTAACACACCGCGGCCGCCGGGACAACTGGACGGTGCCAGGGATTTAAAGCACAGATCTGGGGGAGGGGGAGACAGACACACCGCACCGGCCCGGGATCTCTGTCATTGGTGGAGGAGGGGGAGGAGCGAGAGGGAGTGGGAGGAGCCGGGAGGATGCTGTAGAGGAGAGCGCTGCGGAGAGACGGTGAAATATATCACGGTATATATTGTGGTGCCAGCGGCCGCTGATGCATTTTATTATGCTATAATACTAAACAATAATAATAAAATAATAATAACCAAAGCAATGAATATCTGTTACATGTCATAAAGACGCAGGCAGACTCTCTGCTATGATCTATAACTCCCATCTATAACTCCCACAATCTTTTGGACAAGGAACTAGTTTGTTAATTCGATGGAACGCCACCTTGCATCACAGGTTAAATGACGATGCCAGTGATAAGAGTGATGATGATGATAATAAGTATGATGATAATTAGCAAGCTGTAGACTGGGTGACTAGCGGGCCACTGGTTGGAACTGCATAGCAGTCACTTTGCCAGAGCTCGCCTGCGTCTGTATGATCCTCGGTAAAGTTCCGCGTGCATGGCTGGGTTACAGACCTTTCTTGTCCTAACAAGCATTGACCACTAGGTGGCGTGTTGGTGGGAAACCCCAGCATAACGTGTTCTGATCATAGAGATGCTGCGTTTCATGAAGGGCACCATTTGTCCATGTATCCATGGTATCTGTACATAAGGAGTGGGGTGTTAAAAAGAGCCCCATGGTATATATGTTATACATATGTGAGACTGTCAGAAGGTAGTGTATACTATTAACTCTTTCTCTACTGCCTCCATTTTCAAATAACCTACAATAAAGTAAGAGAAACCCTTTGACCGAATCATAGCCAACATTTAGACCATTCTATGTATTATTCAGATTTCCTTACAATAACTCCCTGTCTCGTTTCTATGACAGTCTTTGGGATTTCGCTGACAGTAAATGGTATGGATGCAGCCCAGTATATAAGATATAAGACATGCCACCGCAGGACGCTGTGTGTCTTCCAGGACATTTGGCCTTATACTTGAAATACTTGATCAAGCTTTGGTGTTGTAATACGCATTCCAACACAAATATTCATCTCTTATTCAGACATTTTTAGGGATGCTCATGGATGTTTAGACCCACAAAAGTAGATGCTTATGGTTGCATGTTTCTTCCACATGACTGTTTTACATATGGTCTCCATAAATAATAATAAGAATAATAAGAAGAAGAATAATGACAACCACTCAGCCATATAATCTGCTTCTTTGTAATTTAAAACTGATTGCGCTTTAGTTAACATTAAGGAAAGAGGCATTCATGTTTAGTGGCAGAATCACAAGAGTGTCACAAGATACACAAGTGTTCTCCATACATAGCAGTTGATGGGGGGAGGGGAGAATTGAATGAAAAGACAAGGGGGTGAGAGAAACAGGAAGGAACGCTAGGAAGTGCAATCTCAATTTTCTCTTAGGTTGAGAGGCTCTTCCCTTTGTTCCTTTCTTCAGCAAGCATCCAGGCGGTCACTAATAGTATTTAAATGGGCAAAAGGGTAGCCATGGGGCAAGCACTCCATGTGCTTATGTATGTATGTACTTGGTCCATTTGAAATAATTTGGGCCATTTGGAGAATTCCAGCAGTCCAGCTGCGTGTCAGTATGTGGCCGCACATGCACATTGAAGAGGAATCGTGTTCATGTGCCACCAGCCCTAGCGTTTGGTTATTTTTAAGAGGTTAGGTAATCGTACTGTTCAAGACTTGCTGGTCAATTATTATTATTATCTTTTATTTATATAGCACCAACAGCGATTAATACAATACATATATTCAATGCTCCCCACCCCTTTAATTTTATTTAATAATTGATCTGTTTGCAGATGTGAATTTCAGAGTTGAGGATCTGCTCTACTTTGTTTCATAACATCAAAATACCTTTTGTCCTCTGACAGTGGGGGGCTGCTACTGAATAGTATACGATCTCTTAAAAATTGTATACCCTAAATTTGCTTGATGCAAAAAAAAAGTCGAACTTTTGGTCTTGGGCGAGTAGCCTCTCTTGTGTCCTACTGCACAAGGGGCCGGTTACAAGGGAGATCTTTGATATGGAGGTTGTGCCGACTCAGCACGCCCACTATAGACCAAATTAAAAGGTTATGTGCACTTGGAGACATGGCACACCGGGATATGACATCATATCCTGCCACGTCATCTTTTATTGAGATGTTGACCACAGAGGATTGCGGCTAGGGGTGCTGAACATCACTGAACAAAACAAGAATTCAGCTCATACCCAGCAGATGCCATTCAAAAAACACATATCTAAGGCATAAATATTGGGGATCCCATCACACTATATGGCCATGTATAGCTTAGCCCTCACTATGTGTTTTTTGAATGGTATTGGCTGGGTATGTGCTTAATTCCTTGTTTTGTGTATTTATAGGTCATTATGATTCTAGCGGCAACCCAGGAAACTGAATGTTTATGCCCTTTATGCTTTCAGGTTGTGCGCACCCCTAGTTTGTATATTTTGTGAAATACATCACTGAATCCATTACTGAAAACCAGAGAGCTTCTCTTGCAAAAATAGCTGAGCTGACCCTACAAATGCACAGTCAACTTGGAAGATTTAGCTATACATTATGCAGGGTCAGCGCAACCCATATTTACAAGCTCATTGTTGTTAACCCTTGATAATGCACAGTAACAACTCCCCGTTTAGTGAATAGATCTGTATGTAAGGATTATTCAGGTTCGAGACGTTTTCTGTTATAGCTATGAAGTGATCCAACATTTTTTTGCTATACCCCTACTAGATGAGCCTGGAAGATTAAAGCTGATTGTGATGGTTAATGTGTTCAGTGCCAGAATTGGAATTGTAATCTTGAGTCCAAGCGTAATAAAAAATGGCTGCTTAGTGGAAAAGTACTGACCTTTACCAATGGAAGTCAACTCGCATCTACTGCTGATACAAAAATTGGTTACTGAATCAGAGCAAATCTATGGAAATGAACCCTGTTTTCTGCTCGCAAATAGTAGGTTGTGCTGTGCAGTCAGATTTCGCTTTAGATAAGGCTGGCGTACTACCATTGCTTTTCTAAACGTGGAATGAGGAACTTTGCCACATGTTCTATGCAAATGAATGCTTACTGCGTTTCAGCTAAACACAGTATTAGTTTTTCATAACACATACTTTGCTGGCTTTATTCAAACAGTCTGCATTAGATCATGTGCTGGTCAGTGTGAGTAAGTCACAATATATGTGTATAAATCGTTATAATAAAAAAATAAATAAAATAAAACTTTCCAATCAGAAGTGGCTCTTAGAAGCGTGTTTAAGCAAAAACAATAAAATAAATAATTAAATAAATAAAAAAAAATTAATTAATATATATATATATATATATATATATATATACAGTATATAGTGAGATAACTTTATAAGAAATCTATTGTAGAAGTTTCTTTGTCCATTATGGGGTCCCTTAGACCAATGCAGCTTATATGGTAGAACCACCTTTGATCCTACATACTTCTATCAATATGGCATTAGCAATATAATCCTTATCACTTCTAAACGCCCAGAATCAGCCCAAAATATGTTGCATCTAGTCAAATTTTGCCCTGCCCTCAGTAATTGTAGCCTGTAATCATATGATGTAAGGAGAGGGTACTGCACGTTTAATGCACCACAAAAAAGTAGTATTCTCTGATTGGTGGTTATAGGGTAATGGAGAACCAAACCATCTTTAATAACCAATTATTTACCTCCAGTGACTTAATGTTTTCATCTGGTAGATTCCAATGCAACAGGTATTCGAATACCCCAGAAATACCCTTTTAAATATTTTAGGTTGAAGGTTGTGTTAAGGCAACAGATTATTCTCACCATCAATTTATCTATTCTAAACAAAGTATTTAACGGCAAAAAAGTGCAGTACAACCACCAAAAGTGGTTGTAAGGTTGTAAGGAATTTGATATATAATGTGGCAATGGAGGTTTTTCACGCATCATGTAGCAGACTAGCAGAGAAGCAAAATCCATAATATTACCTTTTCTTGGCTTTTGTTCCAGATGTGGTAAAATGTAGTACTGTGGGTTAATTTAAAGGGGCATTATATTCATCATATGTACTTTACTGAATATGATAACTGAGTGTCGGCTTTAAATTAGTGTTTTCTTGTATGAAGAGATTCAATCATTTTCCCTCTTTCCCCGTCCCAGCTCCTTGCTTCCAGGAGGTTAATTATTATTATTATTATGTATTGTTTTATATGGCGCCATCATATTCTGTATCATTATACAAGGGGTAGATAAGACAGAACAAGTAGTATATAACATAACAGTTTGACTTACATAAACAACAGGTGAGGAGGGCACTGCTCAAACGAGTTTACAATCGAGGGGATTTGACCGAATATCTGCTTACCAGAACACACATGCGCTATACTTATCACCAGCCAGTTCCGGCAAGTTCCATTGGGGTCTAGGTTTTTTTATATTTATTTTTTTGTTTATTTGTAGGCAGTACTGTTTAGATGAATTTATTTCAATGTAAAGCTATTTTATTGGGTATGGGAAC